>CM034465.1:10821998-11092580 GCA_019925255.1 Litchi chinensis | reverse complement strand
GAAATCATTTTGTCTTCAACAGAGATCCCCAAAGACCTTCTGGGATAATGGTTGTTAAAATCATAATATTAATTTTCTTTGACCCATCAATAATGCGGCAGCTTAAGAATTAACACCTCTCTTGTGATGACTTTCTGGTACGCATATTGTATATTTGCTTGATTTCTTAATCAAATATATTAATAGTGGTGTTAGTGTGCTTTTTTCAGCTCATCTTCTTGAGTTGTATTGAAAAAAAAGAAAAGAAAAGATGGTTTTAATATGTCAGTTGACTCACTTGAGTGCTTCAGGGATATGTGAAGATGTTCAAATGAAGCACAACTTTGTGTGTACAGTAACTATCTTTTTAGGATTCAATTCTATAGTTTTGACATAGATAGTTTACTAATTGGTGAACATGAAATTTAAAAAAACTTGATATCATTATCTAGACAGTGATATGTTTGACTCTTTATTGCCTATTAGGACCACAAGAAGGGTGAACGGCATGGAAAAATAATTAACATCTTTTCAATTGCTTCTGGACACCTGTAAGTCTTCTATTTATCCTACTCAATAACTATCTTCATTTGTGTTCTGTTTGACAATATTTCGACATACAATTTATGCCTTGGATGTTAATATGTCTAACAATAGTTCATATGTGATTTTCATGTTTATTGATAGAAATTCACCCTAACTATTTAGATATTTCAGTATCCGCCTCATCCAAAATTTTAAGCTATTAAGAAAAGGTCTAATAATAGTACGTAAGCATTTTAACACACCTTATATGTAAGACTAGCAAGCTTCTTGTGGTTTGAACCCATATACAAACAAAGAACAGTTTCAGATAATTTATAAAATGATTACGTGGGGACTTGATCCTAGGTAGTTTGGTAAATTAAGGTTTTGATACCATGCCCTATGGCTTAAGCCTATATACAAGCACATAAGAAATGCATAATAGATAACAATAATCAAATGGAGAGACTCGAATCCAAGGATTCTTGGTAAAATAAGATTGTGATTAGTGATGTCAAAATACCTGATCCGATCCAAAACGACAAAGTCTTGATCTGTTTGGGGTATTGAAACTAGGTTTGAAATCAAGTTTGGGTCAAAAGTAGTAGACCTTGGTTTTATATCAAGTCGGGTTGAGGTCACACGTTTGATTCGATCAAATCCGATTAACTAGTTTTATTATATTTTTATTATAAACTAATAATAATAATAATAATATTATTATTATTATTTATTATTATTAAGTATTGTGCAATATTATTTTGTTATGGAACTTGGTTATGTATTAATTAATATTTTCGTGTGTGTAATAAAACTTTGCTATGTGATAGTTATTATTAGAGATGTATTAAGAAAAATTAGAGATGAGATCTAGCGAAATTTTGAATTTCAGGAAAAAATAAAATTAACAATAAATTCATATCCTGAGAAATTGTCAAAGTCAATTATATTTGTGATATTCAGCAAATTATTAATTTATTTTATGAATGAGACCACAGATCTTATATAGATGTGTTTTGAAATTTATTATCATATCATTTTATTGAAATTATTAATCATCCCTATTGGCCCAAGTTGGGACCGGAAAAATTTATTATGTTATAGAGATTAGTAATTGATCGAGTATTAATTTGCGGAGGTTACACATATTTTTCAAAAATTGTGTAAAAGAGGATTTTAATGCCAAGAGTTGGAGTGGTTTGGAGGAAGCAGAATAAGGTTTACCACATGGAACTCAAATCATTTTTATAGATGACCAGTGTTGATAGACAGACCAGCAATGCTGTTATCTGCAGTTCAGTTGCTGTATTTGATTTTATTGATAACTTTGTTGATACGTAAAAATGTGGGATGTAGATATTGTAGAAAAATAAAGATAAATCCTTAAAATCTTCAAAATTGGTTTTATTAATAACTTTGTCGATCGTTCTTTCCTTTCTTTTTCTTATTTTTGTTTTTGGTTGTTTTGTTGGTGGACTTCTGGTTCACTTTTGTAATTTTTTCTTTTTTACAAAGTTTTTGTTTCCTATCAAAAAAAGATCATGCTAAATGTGATTCGACCATGAAGTGAAACAATTCAGCTGGTTTTAGGTATTTTAACATAAGGCTTTGAGGAGTCTTAAGTAGGTTCTTTTCATCCATTGTGAGATGGACAGGGGCAAGCTTGCAAGGGTGAAGAGGTGAGATGAGGACAAATTGTCAAGGAAGAAAATCTAATATATCCAACCTTTTAGTGATGATTATGGTGTAGGGAAAGTAATACAAGGTGCCGAAAGTAGAAGAAAGGTTGTGACTAGTAGCAAGCTGTTTGTGAAGTTAAAGATTAACTCATTGAATATTTGTGGTAATGGCTAGTCTGGTGATCGGAGCAACTTTATATGTTGTGGCAATGCACTCATCCTCATATTGTTTATACTGACCCCTGTAAATGTAGACATTAACATTCATTATTTGTTCTTTGTTTAATTAAAAATAATTGAGAATATGAAAATTGAATACAAAGCCGGTAAAATTTGGTTGGACATTCAAAAGATATACTAAAACGCATTGTTTATGTTCGTGTGTCTATGTATATAGAGCGAGGTCTTCTTAAGTGCAAAACATCCATTCCCCGTTGAACTTTAATGAATTTGGATGAATGTTAGAAAAAATGAGTTATGCTTGGGGAAACTAGTTTAAAATTTTTCGGATTTGGAAACTATTGTTTTTCTGATTTTTACTATGTTCTGCCATATTTTGTAGCACACAATTCAAATAATAGTTACCGACATCAGAAAATTTAAAATTTGCTTCCATAAGTAGATTTCTTTACCTTTTTCTTTTTTCTTTTTTTTTTTTTTTCATCATCAAATTTATTAAATTTCTTGAAGATGTAGAAAGTGTGGATATAAGAAAATTTGCTCTTGAGAATTCATTTATATATATTTATATGTATATTTCTTTTTACCACTTTTGTTTCTTTTTCATAGGAGTTATTCTAAAAGACTATTGTTTAATGATGCATTGGCAGATACGAGCGCTTCCTTAAGATCATGATCCTAAGTGTCTTAAAGAACACTCATCGTCCGGTGAAATTTTGGTTTATAAAGAACTATTTGTCCCCTCAGTTTAAGGTAGTATGTCTTGTTTGTTCTCTTGTTAATTGTATTTTTATTATTGGACTTAAAGAATACAAATAGCTAGATATGTAACATGAATATACTCTGGTATTGATCCCTCATCAGGATGTGATTCCGCATATGGCACAACAATACGGTTTTGAGTATGAACTAATAACCTACAAATGGCCTACGTGGTTGCATAAGCAGAAAGAGAAGCAGCGAATTATCTGGGCTTATAAAATCTTATTCCTTGATGTCATTTTTCCCCTTTCATTGGAAAAGGTACGTGTTTCTTGGCTTTACCTGTTGCACCTTTTTTTTTTTTTTTTCTAAACTGCTGGAAACTCTAAGTAAATGCCTTCTTAAAAGTACCAATCGTACGCATCTGCAGGTTATATTTGTTGATGCGGATCAAGTTGTCAGGGCAGACATGGGAGAACTCTATGACATGGATTTAAAAGGAAGACCTCTTGCATATACCCCATTTTGTGACAACAATAAGGATATGGATGGATACCGATTTTGGAGACAAGTAAATACAAATAGTTTTCCACTTGTTTGGTTTCCTTTTGCCAAAGTTTCTCATTGGTTCTCAACTGATCGAGTTTACATTTCTTCTTTATGAATACAGCTTTGTTTGCTCATCCTTTCTCTTAATTCTCTTATTGAACAGGGTTTCTGGAAAGAGCATTTACGTGGTAAACCATACCATATAAGGTAGGTGACTGCTATTAATTGCAAAAAAATTTTGTTGTATTAAGGGCTCTGGGTTTGATGTGAACTTTATCTTCTGCAGTGCTTTGTATGTTGTTGACTTGAAGAAATTTCGCCAGACTGCAGCAGGAGATAATTTAAGGGTTTTTTATGAAACTCTTAGCAAGGATCCAAACAGTCTATCGAATCTAGATCAGGTAGTTCACAAGTTATAATAGTGATTGTGATGTCTTTTCAACTATTGAACTTAGTGCCCGTACTACCCAGTTTATAGTGCCTCCAGTATCTCAGTGCCTATTAATTAAACTTTATGATAATTAGACCAGTTAGAAAGTAATGCGCAACAGAATAATAGTGGGACTTGCAAGCTTTAAGCTTGAGTTTTATGGCTTATGTCATCAACTAAACTTAATTTTGAAGTTGAGTTTGACTGACAGTTGTTTTTGTTATAAATTTCTAATGATAAGCCTGTAAGTGGAAGTGTACAACAAACTGGACATATTTTGAAGTTTTGTACTGCAAATATCACTTGATCTAGTTGTGTAAGAAAGGACCGATTGACTATATTCTTCCTATTTCTTCTTTCATTGTTGATGATGTTACATGTCTGATCCTATAATTTATGCTAGAGTTTGTAATGGGTAATGAAAACTGGTTTTTTTTAGTTTTTATATTAAAACTTAGTAGCCAGAACCAACTACTTGGGAGCATTTATAAAAGAAAACTGGTTTAATATGTTGTATAAAGTAAGTTTGATGGTTGCTAGTTGTTTGGTAATGAAGTAGAAAAATACAAGTTCGAAGAATTACAGCAGCTGTCGTAATGTCTCTTTTCCTTTGCATTGCTATATTTTACTAATGCCATGTAGCCTCTGGGAATATGATGTTGCATCCTATCTCTCTTAAAATTTTGCTTTATATCAAGGAATTAAATAGAATGAACTTTCTTCGTTATTACTTGGTTGGAGCATCACTCCGGGATCTCAATATCTGCTTCTTCTACTAGTTCGGTTTCTCTCTCTCTCTCGCTCTTTTTTTTTAAAAAAAAAAAAAAAAAATTGATTATTTAATTATTAGTCATAAGCGGACAAAATGGTTGCTGTGCCAACAGATATTTTTTTATCAGGATATTGGGTTTTGAATTTTAAAACTGAATTCTATCCTGCCCATGCTGAAAACTAAGATGAATTTTATATGTTTATTGGAAGTATTTTACTCATTCAGAAGTAAAATGCCTTAGGCTTGGTAGCTTACTAATAGGTCTGTCATGCAACACACAATGCACTGGGACCAATACTCACAAATCAAATGAATAGTTTACTATATAATCCCATTACTGACTATATAAAAGTTTCAACTTTATGTGTTTCATTTTCATTATTTCAGGATCTTCCGAACTATGCCCAGCATGCAGTACCTATTTTTTCACTTCCACAGGAATGGTTATGGTGTGAGTCATGGTGTGGTAATAGCACAAAGTCTAAGGCGAAAACCATTGATCTTTGCAATAATCCTATGACTAAGGAACCCAAACTTCAGGTACATGTCTGGATATATTTATTTTCTCATTTTGATTGTCCTTGCTTCTATCATAAGATTTGGCATTATAGGTAATCCTTTCTCGAGGAGATCGAATCTTATCTATTATATACATCTAAATCTGGAAACATGAAGTTTGATTTGTTAAAATCAGGACATCATGACCTGAGTTTGTCTTGCAGTGAGATTCTTTTATACGAGACATGCATGAGCCGCATATTCTAGTTTTTGCAGAAACCTGCATGAAGTGCACTTAGTCTTGTGTGAATAGTTTGCATGAGCTGCACTAATGTCTTCTGATGAGCTGTACTTTTAGTTCTACTATAACCTCGCATGAGTCGCATTTTCTAGTTTCTGAGAAACCTGCTTGAGCCACACTTAACTCTTCCACAGAAATCTGCATGAGTTATTATTATTATTTTTTTCTTATATAAAAATCTACACCAGTGCTCATTAATCATTTCTCACTCTCTCTCTCCGTGTTTGTTGACATTGCCTCAGGGAGCGAGAAGGATAGTTTCTGAATGGCCAGATCTTGACTTAGAGGCTAGACGGTTCACCGCAAAAGTTTCAGGTGAGGAAGTAGAGTTCACAGAGACACTAGCACCTGCTAATCAGCCACAAACTTTGAAGAGTGATAGTTCTTCTGATGAAGACATGGAATCAAAGTCAGAGTTGTGAAAGTAACGTACAAACTTAAAATGACATATAGCATATCTGAAATTTGTTGCTATGGGCTTGTATACTACACAAGTTCTTGAATGAAGAATATTTGCTTACAAGGAGAACCCATGAAAATGTCGAGGATACATGCCTTTCCAAGCAAAATTTTTGATGGGTTGCTGCTGGAATGGCTTCTGAAGTGAAGTAGAGTAATTTGAGAAGACTGTAAATCAGTTATTTATATGAACCGTACAATTTGAAGGTCTCCTTAAAGTTTTGATTTTTGAAGATAAATTTTTCAGTGCTGGAGGATTTTTTTGCACCAAATAGAAAAACCATGAACGGTTGGCACTGCAGGATATAGAAATGTTGTTAATTTGTAAAATTTGATGGCGATGAACGAATAAGTAGGATGTCTTAATTTAAAATGATTGTTGATGGAATTGTGATTATATGCAACAAATTTGAATTCTAATATGCTCGAGCAGGTTAACTTGATCAAAGGTGGTAGCCTGATCAGTTTCTTTTCACAATCCAGTTGGAAATTATTGAGAACTCTTACACACTATTTTCATCATGCCTACTCACATTTTCAAATCAAATTTCACATTTCAAAAGTCTGTATTTTGTTCTTTTAGTCAAAAATCTTTTACTGTTACTATGTTCCAAAGATGGAATGAATTAAAATAGATTGAACTGTTATATTAGACAGGTATTTTTTAGTAGTTTATTTGTTCCTGTTTGTTAATTAAAATTAATGAGGTTTTTAGCTGAAGTTAGAACTTTCAAAATGAGGCTTTTTAACTTCATTATAACTGTTTGTAAACTATATTTTCCTAATAAAAATCATAGTTCTTGAATAAAGGATTACAACTCAAAGTCCTCTGTTGGTAAACTATTATCTTTTTATACGAATTATAGATATTTCTTGAATATCGATGGTATTTAATATAATTCAATCTTGAAATACTAAAGATGTCAAAAAAATTCAATTTAAAGTTTGGTGGTGGTTGGAAAATTCATTAAGTTAAATGTTATATTTAAGGATTTAGTAATAAGTTTCTCAGAGAGAGACACTACCGTGCTTCTGCATTTGAATTTATGGAAGATACTCATTTCAGTACCTAATATACAGCTCACCTAAGTTGACAGTTCTAAGAGCCCAATCAGATATAGTACATACATACAATCCTTCAAGTGAATTAGTTTAATCCTGTTTTTCGTATTAGAAAAATTGACAAACTGCTCTGTTCTTCATATCATACTAATGGTAAAAATCATCACAATGTGCCAATTTACAAATGAAGTAGTTTAATCCTTCAAAAACATATCATAGTAAAGGAAAACTAATATGCTCGAAAAAATAAAAAAGATGCCAAATTAAAATCAGAAACTAAACGGGGTCATTCCAAAGTTTAGAGTCTATAATCATTATCGCTCTCCACCACCTACCTTGGAGATATAATACACAGAGATAGATAAATCAGGCAGGCGCAAACAATACCCATGAGCGACATCCAGCTGAGACCCAGAAAAAACCAGATTCGTATCTTCTGGTTGAACCGTAAGCCACACATCAGCATGACGATGATATTGAAGGAACAAAAAATGCTTGTTGCATTCGCAGCAACGAAGGCTTGATAGAATGCTGGGTGGTTATCGGCCAAAATGGCATGGCCAGCTCGGTGTGTGCCGTTGTTATGTTTCCAGTTTCCGCCTGGAGGGTTGTAGGTCGCCTTGATCGCCAAGCTGATCACGAGGACTGCCACCATAATGACTATGATACGCTTCTTCTCAATCCAGTGTTTTTCTTCTCCCTCGCTCTCCTCTGCCGACAGCTGCTCAGAAATGGTAATGACCTGCTCCACCGGTCGTGATGGAGTGGATATGTGCTCCGATGGAATGGACGCAGCTGAGATGGTGATTGAAACATCTGGGTTCTGTTCCATTGTGCTGTTAGGACAGTTGAAGAAGAAAACTAGGAAGAAGAAGAAGAAGAAAACTAGGAAGAAGAAGAAGAAGAAAAGAGAGAGAAATAAGTGAAACACACACTGCTTCGATCAATTAATGTTTTTTCTGGTGCATTAGCAAAATGGTTGCTGGAGTCACATGTGATACATGGATTATATTGTCGGTCACAATAACCATATTTAGCATGGCCAATTCCCAGTGAAAAAATGGAATTAGCAAGTTAAAGTCGAAGAAAAGAAAGTGGGACCGGGTGAGATGTGCAAGGTTAGCATCTTAGATTGGAGTTGGGAACCACGTGGCGAACATCTAAAGGATGGACAGTGACAAGGTCAGAGTTGGTGCTAGCATCAGACGGCGTCATCATTTCTCATGATCTGCATTTTACTTTCATTTATTTCTGATGTCATCAATTTTAATTGTTGAATGATAGTAACAAAATCTAACGGCATTCACACCACTTCTTTGTGTTATCCTTCAATGTTGGTAACAAATGTTCAAGTCTTATTGTATGTAATTAGATGTTCACAATAATTTTAAACTGATAGTAAAAATTCAAATAGAAAAAAAAAAAGCATAATTTGTCATGTTCACAAAATAGTTATATAATCTCTTTGTAATATATTCCATTCTTAGCATGTGGCATTTTCCTTTTATTTGGTTTATTTTTCATACTAATTTAGATTCTATGACTTGAAAATTAATGTAGATTGTTAAATCTTATAACTTTAATAAAAGGTCCCATAACTCCAAATGGCTTTCATAGAAAAATATATTAATAATTAATTTAATCACATCAAATACTAAAATATATTTTTAAAGAAAATATGAATGTGAATGAGAATTATCTCACTTTTTATTTACTACTAGAAAATAATTTGACAGTGATATCTTTTAATAACCTTTTTTCTTCTTCTACGAGACATCATCTCCTTGGTGTCTTAAAGCAAAAGAGATAGAAATTATAAAAACTTTATGCACATTAGAAGACCCTACAACAGAGCAGAGTAATAATTGATTAACTTCTTGAAAAAGGTGGGTCACTTAATTTGTGATAATAACTCTATAATTTTAATTTCAAATAAAGTGCACACGTGTCAAAATAACAATTTTTACTTAAATTTTTTTATTAATTTTGGTTCAAATAAAGTGTGAGATACATAATATAAGATATTTAATGTAAGTTAATTAAATTATTTTCTTCAAGATTGGTTTAGGCAGCATAGGAAATACTGCCCACATCTTGTGGCATTAGATTTTTATCCATATGATATGATGCCCCTTCTTTTCTATGTCACTATGTGTATTTTTCTTTTTTTAAATAAACATCCATCAATAATTAATCTATCGTATTATTAAAGTTTGTTTAAAAAAAAAAAAGGGTGAGGTCCACTATGATATAAATTTTGTTAGCAAATTTGGAATTGTGTGTAGAAATGATATGAGCATCAAAGGTATTGTACACTGATAATGGATTTTGAATGTCACATAGAATTGAATTAATTTGCAGAATCTCTCACAAAAGGCAATTCAATTGGTGCCAAGGACAAACTAGGCTGCCCCACTCCCTCTCAACTTTTTGTCAAATTGCTCGAAATCTGTTGTGCACTGCCCATTCAATCTTCTACACAAAATTTCTATGTTCTCATTCATTACTTTAAAGTTACATTGGAGAATGTATTTATCGAATTGTCATGCCATGCTGCATTGAATTCGATTGAAATAATAATATAATAATAATTGGCTACCATTATCTCAGTTCAATTAGCTCTGTCGCCATCCCATTCGTCAGATAGAACCAGACCCACCACTAAGATATTTCCATAAATAGAAAAAATATACTTTTCTTAGTTTAAAGTGTATTAATTGTACTCTACTAAAAATAAGCAGAAGCAGAAGCATTGTAAGCTGGTGGTCTGGACCCCATAAGATAGAAGAAAGAATGACTAATTGTTTATGTTTAATGGTTTCGATTGTGTTTTTGGTCTGACACATTGCAAACTGTGATAATAATTTGCTCTGGCCTATATAAAATGCGAGACATTCGAAAATGGCTGACAATACAGGAGTGAGAATGAGAGCTAGAGTACTGGTTTCGATCTAGTGTGTCGGGTACTAGCTAATTGGTTTATGTCGATGTACACGTGGAGGACTCATAGTATTGGTATATGATGATCAGTCTTGTTTCTGATTATTTGTTGCTACTGACAACTGAGTCACCCTTTTGGATCCAACACTTTTACTTTGTAAATAGTTTAGAGGATCACTAGTGTCTTTAATGCTTCTGACATTGAATGGTTGTTTTGATTGTTTGTTGCTACCAAGATCCCATTTTTGGATCCAACACTTTTATTTTGTAAATTATATTTTGGAGGACCACTAATATCTTTAATGCTTTTGACATTGGATGGTTGTGCTCGTGACATAGTCCAAAGGTGTCACATTCGACTTCTTAAATTGTCTCCAACCAATGCACCAAAATGGTATTGGTGTATTTTGGCATTCCAACAAGCACACCAATTGTATTCTCTCAAATAATTTTTTTGTTGTCGATGAATTGGTGTTGTACTGTATATCACCTCAAAAGTGATATTGAATTATATATTAATTTATTTAAAAAAATATATTAAATTATTATAAAAATATCCCATTTAAAATATTTTATTTAGAATTTTAAAATTAGTATACTAATAAATATATTTTAATATATTTTAAATTTTTAATATATATTGATCAAAAAATTATATATAAAATATATTTTTAAAAATATTATTTATATCAATTTAATGTTAAATATATTAGAGTGTAAAAAAATTTTGTATAAATATCTTTTTGACTATTTCAAAATATATATATATATCTTTTTGACAATAAAATTGGGTGAAATTTTGTGATTATAGTTGGAGATGCCCAATAAGTCTTTGTTGGTGCAAACTCTTCCATCTTCACACGGGTTGGACCCACTACACATCAAAAGTTGGATCTCAAGTGCATCCACATTAAATATTAACATTTTTTAAAGTTAAAATAAGGTATGTTATATCTCTACGACTCTTTTTTTTTTTTTTCAAAAAGGCAATAAATATATATTAATTATATCAAATTCTTCATAAAAGCCTTACAATTTCAATAAAAAGTCTCATAACTCCAAATGATCTTTATAGAAAAAAATATTAATAATTAACTTAATCATATTAAATATTACTATTTTTTAAAAAATATATAAATTTGAATGAGAGTTATCACAATTTTTATTTATTATAAGGCCCTGTTATCTCAATTTTACACCGTTTGCTGTCACTGTCTCAATTTAATTGGCTCTGTCCATCTCCATTTCGCCAGATAGGATATGGTCCACCATCATCTAGACATTCCATAAATAGAAAAAAAAAAGCAAAAAAACTTTTCCTGAGAATAATTTATTGTTTGTGGTCCCATTTTGTTTCAACACCTCACTTTTGCTTTGTAAACTGTAGTTTGGACGAGTTGGTGGAATTTTCTATGTTTGAAAGTTGTGATGTAACTTTTGGTGGGTGACGCCACAATTATATCAAATCAATTGCGTTAGCCACCATTTACAGAGTCAATTGGCCCACACGTCGAGATTTTACATCGATTAGTGAATTGACAAGTCATTGTGATTACTTGTATGCATGCAGCTTAGCCTAGTTGACCACTCAATTCTTCTCTGTATATATGTACTTATTTATTCTTCAGATGGTGAATAGTACAATGAAAACGCAAAAGAATAATAAAATAAAAGGTACATGTGGCATGCAGATACTAAAGCAATCCTGGAATCTGCCATATCATGAGACCAAAATTGGGACTTATAATTTAATTTATATGACGAATTGATGGGACACTTCAGTCGAAGACTATTAGGGTCCAAGTTGAGTCCAGACAACTTGGTTGGGTCTTTAATGGTTTCGAACTTGAGGATAGATTTTTGTACCCCTCTAAAACCGTGTATATACCCCTTTTGTGAGTCCACCCTACTAAATATTTTTATAAAATCCCAATTTATATATTAAAAAAAAAATTAATGATATTTATTTACAAATATAATGTGCAAGGATACCACCAAACTCGACCCATACACAAAATGGATCACTACTTCCCATTTCGAATAGATCGAATTTTGATAAATTTTGATCGAATTGGATATTTATCATTTCTAATCCCTCGTTACACACACTTGTATATGTACTAATTGACTCACACACTCAACTCATCACTGCATTCAATCAGACTCTCCAGTCGCTCCTCCAGACACCTTCAAACTATATGTGTTAGAAATCTTGCTCTCGTAATTGCAAGCATATGATCTTTTTTTTTTTTTTTTTGAAAAATGCATGCATGTGATCTTATTCTTTATTTTTTTAAAGAAAAAAACAATTGGAGAGGCCTACTAGAAGATATTGTGGGCATGACACGGGCAGTAAAGTTCTGCATTGAAAACATGATGAGAAAGAAACATAGGATATGCATATTATTTTTTTTAAGGAAGAGGACAATTGGAGAGGCCCACTAGAAGATATTGTAGGTTTGATCACATGGATAATGAAATTTAAAACATAATGAAAAAGCAACATGAGAAAGTAAATGCACAGACCATTTGATATGAAAGTGGATTTTATCACACATGTCAAGGTTGACTAAGCAGTTGGTTGTCCATTTAAAATATTTTGTCTCTTGACCTCGTACTCACTATATCACTGTTGAGTCCAAAGGTGTCAGATTCTACTTCCTAGACTGTCTCCAACCAATGCACCAAAATGGTGCTGTGGTGTATTTTGACGCTCCACTTAATACAATAATTATACCCTCTCAAGACAATTTTTTTTGTGTTGATAAAAAGTATAACACTAAATTTAATATTATACTATTTATAATCTTAAAATAATATTGAATTATAAATTAATTTAATTAAAAAATATATTAAATTATTATAAAAATATCTCATTTGAAATATTTTATATTAAATCTTTAAAATAAGTATAATAATAAATATATTTTAATATATTTTTAATTTTTTAATATATATTTATTAAAATATTATGTATAAAATATTTTTAAAAAATATTATTTACAATAATTTAATGTTAAATACATTAAAATGTAAAAAAATTGGTGTAAAAAAGTTGATATAGGTATCCTTTTGACATCAAAATTGTGGGAAATTTGGTTTTTATAGGTGGAGATGTCCAATAAGTCTTTGTTGCTGCAGGCTCTTCAGTCTTCACGCGGGTTGGATCCACTAGGATCTCAAGTGCATCCACGTTAAATATTAATATTTTTTAAAGTTAAAATAAGGTTTGATATACTTCTACGATTTCTTTTTTTTTTTTAACAAAAAATTGGTAACAAATATATTAATTATATCAAACTCTTTATAAAAATCTTATAACTTCGATAAAAAGTCTCGTAACTTCAAATGACCTTTATAGGAAAAATATTAAAATTAACTTAATTACATTAAATATTAATTTTTTAAAAATATATATATAAATTTGAATGAGAGTTATCAAAATTTTTATTTATTATAAGAGCCCCGTTATGTCAGTTTGACACCGTTTGCTGTTATTATCTCAATTCAATTGCGTCTGTCTCCGTTTCGCCAGATGGGATCTGGTCCACCATCATTTAGGTATTTCCATAAATAGAGAAAAGAACAAAAAAGCTTTTCTTACCAGGTTCAAAATTTTTATAATATTTTAAACCAATGAATGGTACTCCACTAAAACATAAGCAGAAGCAGAAGTATTAGTGGGCTGGTGGTGTGGTGTCAGTGGGAGTTATTGGGATGGACGCCGACCCAACAAGATCACAACCACTTCTTGAGAACAATTTATTGTTTATGGTCCCATTTTGTGGATCGAACCCCTTACTTTTGCTTTATAAATTGTAGTTTGGACAAGTTTGTGAAATTTTTTATTTTTGAAAGTTGTGTTGTAAGTTTTTAGTCCAAGACATTGGTGCCTAAATTGAGCTTAGGCAACTTGGTTGGGTCTTAAATAGTTTCCAACTTGAGGATAGATTTTTGCACCCCTCTAAAACCGTGTATATACCCCTTTTGTAAGTCCAACCTTACTAAATATTTTTATAAAATCCCAATTTATATATAAAAAGAAAAATTGATGATGTTTATTTACAAGTGTCAAATGCAAGGAGACCACCAAGTCATGGAGGTTGTGGCCACGTTGGCTATTACGCTAGACTGAGGTAACAGACCTCATCACTGGGCCTAGTCCATATTGAGCTGCCTTAAGTAACTGGGCTTTTCTAATTACTGGGCCCAAATTTTGCCCCTACAACAAGTAGCAATGTGTCCATGTCCAAAATAATTGTTTTTCGTGGATAAGAATAAATATCTAGACTATATATCATATAACTACAAAATAATATAAGGTTTTCCAATTTTATTTTTTTTTCTAAATCTATGCCAAAATGATAAGAAAAGTGAGTTATCAATATCTTATAAATTATGAAATGATTTGATAATTAATTTGATGTTGATAACTCACATACCATATTATTTGATTAAAAAAAATGAAAAATTTAATATTATTCCTTCCTATAATATCTTGGACTCCAGTCTATTATCTCACTATATAACTATAACATCTTAATATATATATATATATGTATATATTATGTTTATTGTTTTCTCCTTATATATATTTAATTTAAGAGTGATTTGTTTACAAACTGTTTTTTTTTTTTTTTAATTTTTAATTTTTTTATGTTTATTGTTCTCTTTTTTATGTAGGACTTGGAGGGAATTTACCAAGAAGGTTGTTTAAACAGCCGAGCAATGTGGAAGACTCACATTTCCAATCTCATTGAAGCAGGTAGTACCATTCTATTCAAATTTATCAAAGCTGACTTGAATATGTTTTTTGTGATACAACAAAAGCGTTTTCTCATTGCTGGTGCTGTCAATCTCTCTTCTGTTCATCTCTCTCTTTACCCACAAAAGGGATTCTCCTTTCTGTGGCATCTGTTATTGTGATTTAATTGCCATGTTAGATTTTGAGGAACACTTGTTTGGTGTTGTAGTGAGATTTTTTGAGGTGTAATTTAGATTTGTGTTTGTGGGTTCATGACATGTTTGCTGGAATTTTTATTTTTTTAAAGGAAAAAAAAAGGGTAGATGGATAATTAATAAGAGATTAGATTTAAGTTAGTTTTGATGGGTCCACTTTGAATGGAGTCCATTGCATTATTTTTTGTCCCATTAAAACCCCTTGGCTCTCCTTTCTAGTTTTTAACTTAGTAAATAAAATGATTCAAAATAAAAAGTTCTAAAAATAAAATTGATATGTGGATATCTAATAGCTTAATTGTAGTGATCTAACCATTTCTTTCTTAGGTTGCCCTCAGGCCTGACCCTTAAGATATTCACGGGCTGACACACTATTCAACTGAACTGTCCATTTTAGGCTAATCAAACTCCGAAGGCCTTTACGAATTTCTTTTGCATCCCTTTCCCTCAAACTTGCACCACCTTAAGTAGTACAAAATTCTTAGCTTGGTACCAACCAAATGAATTAGTTCAATGGTTGGTACCAACTTAAGAATTTGGTATTACTGAGGATGGTGCCAAGTTCGAATGGAGGGGATGACAAAGAAATCCATGAGGGCTTTCGGAGTTGGGTTAGTCCAAAGCGAATAATACAGTTGAGTAGTGGGTCAGTCTACAAATATTTTGAGGATCAAGCCTAAGGGCAGTCCAAAAAAGGAGGGTTAAGTCGCTACAATAAAACTTGATACCAAGTTTTATTGTTATTGCCCATCCCCTTTCTTAAGCTGCCCTTAATCTCGATCCTCAAGAAATTCTCAGGTGCAATTGTACCTCAATTGTATTGTCCGTTTTGGGCTGATTCAACTCCAAAAACACGGATTTCTTTCGTCTCTTTTCCCCTCAAACCTGACACATCTTTAAATGTCATTGGATTCTTAGTTTGGTACCAACTAACTAACTAGAAATTAACACCCATAAAATTAACAAAAAGAAATTAAAAAACTTTAAAAAATAAATTAAAATAAAAATTATATTATATTCTATTAAACACAAAAAAATTATTGTTAGAAAAATTATAGTTCAGATAAGGAATGCATGTTAACCCTATAAAATTATTGTTCTTAGGTCTTTCTTTTAGACCAATTAGTCAAAAAGCTAGCTAATGGTTCATATCTACCAAAGATTCATTGGTAACAATTTTTGCTTAAATGTTAGAAACAATTTTAAAAATTTTTATTACTATTAAATAAACACTTTTTTAAAAGGGAAAAAATCATTTTAGTCCCTAACTTTTGAAAAAAGATCAAATTTTTAAATGTGTTTCAGAAAATGACAAAATGGACCCTAATATTTCAAAAAAGTGTCAAATTAGTCATTTTCGTTAGTCAACCAACGATCAAACTTAACAGATGACATATTGTACAAGAGTAATTTTGTCATTTTAGGGATTAAAATAATCTGAACCCTTAAACTTTTTTCTTAATTTTTTTTTTTTAAGATCATTTTAACACCTAAAATGACAAAATTACCTTTGTACATCATGTCATCTGTTAAGTTTAACCATTAGTTGACTAATGAGAAAGACTAATTTGACACTTCTTCGAAATATTAGGGTCCATTTTGTCATTTTCTGAAACATATTTAAAAATTTGATCATTTTCCAAAAGTTAAAGACTAAAATGATTTTTTCCCTTTTAAAAATAAAAGTGCATGGGCCCTAATTTTTTTATACAAAATTTGTTCAAGAATTATCATGTGATCAGTATATGGTTCGTATATAAAATTAAGACAGGACTTGTTTTGCACAAAACATGTATATGGAGATAATTGACTTTATATGGCCAGATACATCAATTGAAATAAAGATTAAAATTATAAGTGTTTCTATTTTATTAAAATTGATGCACAGTTGTGCACTTAATAGTGAACAATTCATAGACGGACAAATGTGTGTATCAAATAAAGATTAAAATTATAAGTATACATTATAATACAATAGTTGAGTACATATTTTAAAATATAGAGAAAATTTGTTTTGAGAAAAAAAAAATACATAAGGTGTTTTAATAAATTCAATAAAAAATAATTTTATACTATACAATAGGATTTGCAAAAAAAATAATAATAAATTAAATTAAATTAAATTAAATTTTCAAAATTGGCTCCTATCCTAGCCTAATGGGAGCTACGTTAACGTCCCCGCATCTAAATTGCTTCGTACTGATTAACTCATTTGCAGTTTCACAACCAAAGCTTGATTGACTAATTCAATTATGGTGGAAAATTAGGCGGGCCAAACCATTTTAATTAAGTATCAGCCTCTTAATGTCTGTCTTTAAAAAATAAACAAATTAACTCAACACTTGTTTATTAGTTTTCAACAAAATAATAATAATGAAGAAGATGATGATGATAAAAATAATAATAATAACCAATGTTATTGTTGATTAACCCTAAAACAATTGAAATTAGTGTTGAAACTTCCATTAAAGAAACACTCTTCTATCCACTTACTTGAATATAAAATTCTTCCACTAAAGAACTTTATATTGAAGTAGGCAACAAAATGACATCTTCACCTATACAATAATGGTAGTAACATGGTAAATTAAGAACAACAAACACTTTATTCCTAAGGCGGTTGGCAAAAATTTTCTCAATGAATTTGAAGAATCATACAACATGGTTTAAATGCCCCCCATTAAGATAAGGGTAGAACCAAATGCACCCCTTTGATTTGTTATATCTATAATAATGGGGTGTATTTAGCAAATCAAATAAGTGTATTCAAATAAGTCTAATTCAATATTATATAAGCTATTACTTTTAAACATTAAACATGTCCACATTAGTAAAGAAGAGGATTTGGTGAAAACTTTATTCATGCCTACATGCAGCCATTGCTTCAAGCAGCTCAGCCATCCCACTCCTCCCATATCCAATTGTATACCAACCCATCACTAAACTAAGCATCACCCAACCCACCACCTCAAGGGAGAAATTTGTAGACATGTCCAATGCTAATTAAAAATGTAGTCGACATTAGACAATAACCTCAATTCATGGTATCTAATTTTTGCATTCATATGATATTAGCACAGAAAAGCGAGCAAAATAATATGCAACAAAACTACAATTACATAAATTATATAGTATGACATCTATACTATCAACATAAATTGTTTCTTTATATTAGATTTTTCAAAAACTCACAAATATTTATAATTACATCTCATACAAAATGATAATAAAATTTATATGTTTGAAATCTTCTAAAAAGGGAAGAACCGCTATTATAGAAAATTTGGATGTGAATAAAAGAGTTGAAAATCATGAGCAAGTAATCGGTGGAAACTCTAATGAATCTTCGAAAAAATAGCAGAAGAGTGTGTCTGGGCCAAGCTATTTATGTAACCCAAATGTCTATTCATATAATCCAGAGACAATTAATCCCTTATATGATCCATAAATCAATTTCTAAAATTGTGAGATAGCTACTTTCATAATGAGTGATCAAAATTATAACAACTACTCCTTTTATAATATTGGAATATATATATATATATATTTGAAGTATATAACCTTGAAACAATTGCTCTCATCATAAAAGGCAAAAAATTATCTATACAAAATTTATAAAATCTATTTGGTGGAAATTGAACTCCCTACTAGTTAAGTGGATGGAAAGATGCACAACTATTATATTAAAAGATAATGAGTATGAAAATACTCGAAAATTTAGTTGCACATAACATGATTGGTAACTACACTTCTTATAGCAAAATTAAGATAGCAAGTTCGAATCTTCCCTTCTCAAGCTTATATATATAATTATAAGAAATATATCAATGCTAACATAATTATTTTATTTTCTACAAAAAATGTTTCAAAACCAAAAGGGGAAACCTAAAATAATTACCTTAACGCAGTTGAACTTTGTGTTTTGGGCAAAAGAATTTGAATTACACATCATCCATCACTAGATGAATGATCACTAATTAATCATCTTCGAATTAGATCCATGTGGAGTTGTGTGAGCAACAACAGCATTAGAAGTCTGTGCTACTACCTTCGCAGTGGTGGTGGATTAATGCTCTTGGTCGTCTCTTGTAAGCACATCAATTTTTAAAATTTTATCTCCATTTCATCATTTACTTTTTAATTTCTTGTATATATAAAACGTCTCTTGTAAGCACAACAATTTTTAAAATTTTATCTCCATTTCATCATTTGCTTTTTAATTTCTTGTATATATAAAACTACAAGTCTATATGATATAGGGCATGAAAAGAAGACAAGTTAAAATATGATTTTCGTCAGTCTATACCATGAGGAACTATAAATTGAAAAACTTAGGTTAAGTACTAACCATTTTTGTTTTTAAATGAAAATATGACTAATGAAGTGTTGTTGTTGTATTAAATTATGATAATAGCTTCTTGACATGTTTTGCAACATTGTAATTGTTGACGTCCGGAAACGGTCAACCAGAGATTCTGGGACCCAGACGGCGGACTTGGTAATTAAGGATCGTTGGTACTGGTTGAAGGGCAGTAAATGATCTATTAATGGAAGGCTAGGTTGGTAGTGATTAATTCAGGTGAAGGAATGTCGGTCTTGGTGGTTGGTCGGAGTTAATAAGGTGATGAACAAGCAATTTAAGAGAAGGAGAGAGAGAGAAAGAGAAGAAACACAAGGATTTTTACGTGGTTCGGTGACTGCACCTACGTCCACGGCCACTCTGGAGTAATTCCGGCAGAGTGACGGTTCTCTAGTATGTCAAGCTCTTTTTGTACAGTAGAAATGTCTTCCCTTTTTATAGAGGAAGGGAGCTCACAATAATAAATACAAAAGAAAAGTTTACACGTTATTGGCAATGACTAGTGTCAACTAATCCTAACATTGCCATGCTGCATTAATTGTAAAGGTAATGATGGTTTCCTCTCTGCACAAGTCTGCATTAATTATACCTGGAGAGGTCTTCACTTCATTAAATGCTTCTGGGTAATTGTGTAGGCAATTTCCGGCGGGAAATCAGGAGGGTAGGTAGTTCTGACAACTTGCCATACACGGTATCTCGTGAGGAAACCTTCAGGCCAAACAGAGGATGCAGCCTGGAGGAGAGAGAAGGCGATCTGGAGGTGGATGCGAGCTCGCGGGCTCCTCGGGCTGAAAGCACTGGCGGGAAGCATGCTGAAGAACTGTTGCTGGCTCGCGACCTAGACGGCTTCGCGGGCTGGGCTTGCAGCTGCTGGTTTCGTCTTTGGGCTTCCTGGGCCCTTGCTTCTGTTTAAATTAAATGAGTGTGCACTGGCCCATCTAGGCCGAATCAAAAAATGGGTATAACATTAAGCCCCCCAGCTCTCTGTGTGCTTTGTGGACTGGGAGCTTATCCGAATACACGATTGGTGCCCATTTTCAAATATTCTGATTCCGTTTTAATCTTCGTACTGTAACTGCTGACACGCGGCGTCCATTCAGACGTTGGAGCCGAAAAAACGTATCTCGGGACCGTACGCATTAAATGCGCACGTCTTGTAACTGACAGACGTGATGGCGTGTGACCGAGATCGATGCCCAGCCGTTGGATCTTTGACGGTTATACCTTTATGCTGGATCGGATGGCTAGGGGCGGGCGAGCTGGCCTATATAATCCACAGGTCTTCTCATATTCTTCTTTTTGCTTTCCTGATACGACTACAGCACCCTTTCTTCCCATTTTTCCTTCGTTTCTGCTTCTTCTGGTTTACTGTTCGTCGTCGGACAACCTCTTCAAACTCCGCCACTACGAGAATCAGCCACCGTGCTCAGCAAACCGCACCAGCTTGAACAAGGTAATCCCCCTCTTGCTTTGCCTTTTTGTGCTGTGGCACGATCTGTCTCTGGTTAGGATTGCTATTTTCTGTCTTTGTACCACACCTGTTGGTCCTTGTGAGCTTATTTGGCCCTTAGGGAGTTGCTGTGTTGGTTGCCTGAGTACCTGGCGGACTCGTGTCTCCGGGCCCTTTCCGGTCCTTTAGAGACCAAGTGCGCGACCTGACGAATAGGACAACAGCCTTAGGAGTTCTTTTTCTGTGTCTTGTTAGGATCAGTATGCTGTAGGCGTTCTGATGTCATTCCTTCTGTGCTGTAGATGTCAGGTCGTTCACGCACTGGTCGGGGCAGGGCTGCTGCTTCCAGGAGGCAGGCAGGACGCCAGGATAGCGAGGCTGAGGCTACGACCTCGCGAGCTGGTCCGTCCAGCGAGGAGGTCGCAGGAGGGGACGAGGTCGCTGAGGAAATAGACCCTCATCCTTTTAAACACACGCCCTCGCTGGTCACTCTTGAAAAGCTGGAGGCTTGGGCCCAGGAGATAACCATCCCCTTGGGGTGCAGGGCTAACGTTCCCGCGGACACTGATCGAGCCGCTCATCCTCCTGCGGGCTTTATTGCGATCAGCCGAGAGCATATGGAGCTCGGCTTCAGGTTCCCTATCCCTGGTTACCTCAAAAATCTATTAAACAACCTCAAGCTCGCGCCGTTCCAATTGACCCCAAACTCATACGCCTACTTGACCACCCTGGCTGCGGCGTTCCGTAAGTACGGACTAGGATTTCCCTACACCCCGCATCATCCGCAGCCTCTTCAGCTTCAAAGCAATCTCTGGAAAGGAAGGGCTGTACTACGCCACTCCTCGCCAGTCTTCTGATTATAGGGAGTTCCTGCCCCAGAACTGTACCAAGTCCAATGTGGGGGAGTATAAGTCCAACTGGGCCTTGTTCACGTGCCCTTCGATTGCCGGACTGAATAACAGGAGCTTCGTGCTGGGACCTAGTAGGGACACCAACACTTAGATAATATTAGCAGCACGTTTTTTTTTTTTTTTTTTTTTTTAACGAGCTAACTTTTGCTGTACAGGCGTCGCAGCTCCTAGGTACAAGCTTAGGCAGGACGAGCTCGCCATTCTGAATGCTTTTGCAGCAGCCAAGGATCCAGACGAGGACCTTTTCCCTTCAGGTAGCGAGCTGATAGATCGGGGTCTCGCACCATCTACTACAAACCCTCTGCTGAACATAGCTCGGGACTTGGGAATAAGGGGGCAAACGAACGAGGTCGCTTCCGCCCTTCCTGCTCCTACACAATCAGATTCAGAACCACAGCCCCTACAACAAAGGTCACCGAGCACGAGCTTCACCACCAGCACTTCTTCGGATAATATGGGAAGAAGGCTCACCATGTCCGTCCCTCCTCTCAGGTCGGTTCCACCTGCCGAGCCGACCGAGGTCGTCAACGTGGACGACTCTTCCTCAGACCGCTCTCAAAGAGCGCCCTCACAAGCTGCTGCAGTTGCTCCTTCTCCGACCAGGTCAGCTGCGACCCCTCAAAAACGGGCTGCCCCATCTGAAGGGCGGAGTCCTCCTCCAGCCAAGAGGGCCACGGTCTCTGCTGGGGGGGACTTACCTTCGGAGTCGGAGTCTGAGGCTTTGACTAGGAAGAGGAAAGGGAAGGCCATAGCCCACCCCTGGCCCCAAAGCAGAAGGACTTCGTTGCCGTCACTTCGGTCGGTGGGGTCGTCATCGGACGGGAGCCGGGTACTGAAACGCCAACACGACCTGCGAGGTCTGCAACAGTTGGACAGACAGATCCTGGCCCTCCTCCTGATGCAGTAAAGGAGATGGAATTTTTCAACAACTTTGTGGAGTTTGTGCCCGAGGTGATATGGAAGCGCGACCCCAAGCTGCAGAAGCCTGAGCTCACAGGCATACATCTCGCAGGCTACGTAGCTCGTCATGCTGCATTGGTAAGGTTTACACCCCTCTATACTTCGGCTTTCTTCTTTTCATAAGGCCTTTTACCATCTCTTCTGTTTTTTCCAGCTCGGTATGGCGTCCCAGAAGCTGTTGAGGGAGGCTGAAATGCATATTAACGAGGGGGAGGCCTTCAAGATATCCCAAGTGCAGTTTGACGAGGAGAGGAGATTACTACAGGATGAAATCAATCTCCTCCAGAAGAATCACGAAGAGCTTTCTGCCAAGCTTAAAGGTGCTAATGCGGCCTTGTCACAGGAGACCGCTCTCAGGGAGGCCGAAGTCAGCAAGGCCCAAAAAGAAATAAATCAGCTGAAGGGCGAGCTCAGTGATGCGAAGGTAAAGCTGCAGGTTGCTGAGGACAAGGTAAGCCAGCACAAATGGGACTTGGGAGCGGCCAGAGGGAAGCTCGCTAGGACAGAGGAGATACTGGTTGAAGCAGAGGCGAATCTGGCTCAAACGAGGGAGAAGTTGGCTCAGACCGTTGAGGGTATTGAAGCCAAGCTAGCTCGGGAGCGGGACAAGATCGAGGAGGAGGTCGAGAGGGCGTTTCTGTTTAGCATGTGGGAGCGCCACCCGGACTTGGACTATTCATTCTTTGGGTCAGGAGGGGTCCAAATGATCCGAGAGTTCGTGGAGCTCACTGCAGGTGCCCAGAGCACGCAACAGGCTGATACTTCATCTGCTCCTCCAGATGACTTACCTACTGACCCAGTCCCTTTGCCAGAGCAGGTCTCTGAGGTACCTCCAGCTTCAGAGGATCCTCCCATTCTTGAGCCCCCAGCAAAAGCCCCTTCTGATTTACCAGCTTCTGAGTCCGTCCCTGAGGCAAAGCCCCCAGCAGAAGCCATAGTTGTTCCTGCTCCTTCAGACGAACCTGCTGATGTTTAGAGCACATTTTTTATTTTATTTGCTCATTTGAATTCTTGTAATTTTCTTTCATTTGTTGGAACTCATATAACGAGCTTGAAGCTCGGAATTATAAGATTGAATTTCCTGCACACTTTCAATATTTTGCCCAAGTATAGATATGCATATGATAGGCAGTTGGCAGACAATAATCACACCATTACAAGTGTTAAAATGTTGTTAAGTAAATCACAATCGTGAAAATTATACTAACTTTCAAACCTGCTAACTGCAATCAGCAATTATATTAATGCACTAGCTCGTAAGAACTTGGGTTCAGCAAATAGCTTGGTTGAACAAACCGTTTGATCCTGCGCATGACAAGTCTTAAAAGATTGGCAAGAACTTACTGCTAGTGAGGAGCTCGGAATTTCCTTGTCCTCTATGTTTTAACGATATTGAGCGTGCTTGTCTGCAGTATTTTCCCGAGCTTTGAGATTTTCAGCCTGTGGCTGTATTCGTAGCTCAGGGGTGAGCCCCCTTTGGTGAGTTCGCAGGCAGCTTTATATGTGAGAGGCGTGACCTTACCCCCTCCCGCGAGGTCGCGGGGCAATTATGGCTGCGAGCTAATAAATGATCTTGATGCTTGATGTAAACCTCCGTTAGTGAGGATAATATGGATGAACTGAGCATCAATTGATGAGGTGTTCTCGATTGAGGCCTTTTGTGGATATTTATTGTCAGAATATGCTCATAGCTTTAGCCAGTTATTTCATGCGAGCACTTTAGTTGTGAAAGATTCCTTAGATTTTGCAAAGATATCTTCAAGGAATAATAATACATGTATGCATACATGACGTTAGATCGCAGCTCGATTACTTGAGAAAGGAATTTCATTAGCTTTGCTCTTTTTAATATGTACATTTGCTGGTTTAACCAGCTTGCTTTCTGCATCAACATGACACATACAAGAGAGGCAAGTGAAAGCATGTCTACAGACAATTGTCAAAAAAAAAAAATTATGTACAAAGTTAGAGCGGGCTGACAGTTCTCAGGTGTAGTATGGCCGCAGGTGTTTAGCATTCCAGGCTCGAGGTAGCTCTGATCCATCCATGCTGGCTAAATGATAGGCTCCATTCCTCAGATCCTGTTTGACGAGGTACGGCCCCTCCCAGTTGGGTCCAAGTACGCCATCGCTTGCCTTGCGAGCCTCGGGGAGGACTAACCTGAGAACGAGGTCTCCGGCTCTGTAGCTTCGAGCTCGCACCTTCTTGTTGTAATACCTGGCAACTTTTTGCTGGTATACTGCTACCTTTAGGCGAGCTGTCTCCCTTACTTCCTCGGCTAAGTCCAGACTGGTCGCGAGTAACTGGTCATTGTCCCTAGGTCGGAACGAGGCCCTTCGCTGGCTGGTCACTTCAAATTCTGCCAGTATCATGACCTCCGTTCCATAGACCATGGAAAATGGGGTCTCACCTGTCGAGTTGCGGACTGTGGTCCTATATGCCCAGAGGACCTTCTGTAGCTCATCAACCCAAGCCCCTTTTCTCGCCTCTAGCCTGGTCTTCAAATTCTGTTTGATGATCTTGTTCACGGCCTCGACCTGACCATTGGCTTGAGGATGGTCCACAGCCGAGAAGCTCTTCACGATTCCGAGCTCATTGCAGAAGCCTATGAACTGCTCGCTGGTGAATTGAGTCCCATTGTCTGTGACGAGCTGCTGAGGGACCCCGAACCTGCAGATGATATTGTCCCACACAAACTTTTCTATCTTCGTTGTGGAGATTTCTGCTAATTCCTTAGCCTCGGCCCATTTGGTAAAGTAGTCCACAGCGACCACCGCGTGCTTGCAGTTTCCTTGAGCTGTGGGTAAAGGTCTGATGAGGTCCATCCCCCAGATTGCGAATGGCCATGGACTCACCATTTGCTGGAGGTAGGCTGGCGGAGCTCGCGGGATCTTAGCAAATCTCTGGCACTTATCACACTTTTTCACCAGGTCTAAGGCATCTTGCTTCATAGTTGGCCAGTAGAACCCCTGTTTGAGAGCCTTCTGGGCCAAGGACAATGCTCCTACGTGGTTCCCATAATGACCTGCATGAATATCATCCAGCACTACCTCACAGTCTTCGCCGTCTATGCATCGCAGTAGCGGGGTCGAGAACCCCTTCTTGTATAACCTGTCGTCATAAATGTAGTATCGGGCTGCTCTAGCTCGTATGCGGCGAGCTTCCAACTTGTCTTCTGGCAGCTTCCCTTCCTGCAAGTGATTGACTAACGAGCTCATCCAGGAGTTAGGCCGAACCTGTATGACCATCATTGCATCTTCGCCCTCGATGCTTGGAGCTGGTAGGAATTCCATAGGGAAAGACTCAAGGAGATCTGCGTCTTGGGAGGTCGCTAAGCGGGCCAGGGCGTCCGCGTTGAAGTTCTGTGCCCTGGGATCTGGTTCACTTCAAACCCCTGGAAAGCCCCCAGTAACTCCTTGACCTTTTGGAAGTATTTTGACATCCTTTTTCCCTTGGTCTGGTATTCTCCCCTGACATGGCAAACAATAAGTTGAGAATCGCTGAAGACCTTTACTTGCTCAGCTCGCACTTCCTTGGCCAGGCGAAGTCCGGCAAGCAATGCCTCGTACTCGGCCTCATTATTGGTAGCTCGGAATCCAAACCTTAGGGCACTCAGGACCTTGTGACCTTCTGGGCTAATCAGCATTACCCCAGCCCCCGAGCTTTCCTCGTTAGAGGATCCGTCTACATAAAGCTCCCAAACTTGGTCACCTGTCAGCTCCTCGTAATCTGGTACTGGCCCTGTGAATTCCACAATAAAGTCTGCAAGTGTTTGGGCCTTGAACGCCGTTCTAGGCCTGAACTCTATGTCGAACTGAGCGAGCTCGATGGCCCACTTGAGGAGTCTGCCAGAAGTATCTGCTTTCTGAAAGACTTGCCTGAGAGGGTACTGCGTGAGGACCTCAATCTGATGAGCTTGGAAGTAGGGACGTAGCTTCCTGGAGGCAATTACCAGGCAGTACGTGAGCTTCTCCATTTGTGAATAACGGGTTTCCGCATCGACCAGTCTTTTACTGATGTAATATACGGGAAGCTGCATCTTATCATCTTCTCTTACCAAGGCCCCACTCAGGGCGTGCTCAGAGACTCCCAAGTACAAGAATAGCTTCTCCCCCTCCTTTGGCTTGGACAGGAGAGGGGCCTGGCCCATATACTCCTTCAGTCTCTGGAATGCCTCCTCGCAATGCTCATTCCATTCAAAGTTCTTGGCTTTCTTTATGGCTTCAAAGAATGGCACACACTTATCAGTAGCCTTCGAGATGAAACGGCTCAAAGCCGCGACCTGGCCGGTGAGACTCTGCACGTCTTTGATTCTGAAGGGGGACCTCATTTCCACGAGCGCCCTGATCTTCTCTGGGTTGGCCTCTATCCCTCTGCTATTTACCATAAAACCAAGGAACTTACCCGACGCTACCCCAAAGGCACACTTTAGCGGGTTTAACTTCATCCGATAGTTCCTGAGGACTTTGAACGTCTCATCCAGGTCGCGAACATGATCTACTGCTTTCTGGGACTTCACCAGCATATCATCTACGTACACCTCCATAGTTTTCCCAATCTGGTCCTGAAACATGGCGTTGACCAGTCGTTGGTAGGTCGCTCCTGCATTCTTCAGTCCGAATGGCATTACCCTGTAACAGTATAAGCCCCTATCAGTGACAAAAGAGGTGTGTTCCTCGTCCTGCGGGCTCATGGGAATTTGGTTGTATCCTGAGTAGGCATCCATGAAACTTAGGAGTTGATGCTCAGACGTTGCATCTACCAGCTGGTCAATCCTGGGTAATGGGAAACTGTCCTTCGGGCAAGCCTTGTTCAGGTCGGTGAAGTCAATACAAGTCCTTCATTTCCCGTTCTTCTTCTTCACAAGGACCGGATTCGCGACCCAAACAGGGTAACGGGCTTCCCTGATGAACTTATTAGCTAGCAGCTTCTCGACCTCCTCCTTCAGAGCTGTATAACGTTCAGGGGTCATTGGCCTCCTCTTCTGGCGGACTGGCCTGTGCTGAGAATCTGTGTTCAATTTGTGGCACATAACATCAGGGTCTATCCCCACCATGTCTTCATGGTTCCAGGCGAAGACATCTAGGTTCATCTTTAGAAATTCTATGAGCTCAGTCTTCACTTCTGGTAGCAGGTCTCTTCCTATCTTCACACATCTTTCCGAGTCCGCTTCATTGACCTGAACGTCTTCGAGCTCTTCAATAGGTCCCGTGGCCCTGTCCGCGTCCACCTCACGAGGGTCAAGATCGTCGCTGACCCCAGTTTCGGAGACAACTTGTGGTTGGCCACCCGAGACCACGTTCACTTTCTTTCCCCGGACTCCCATCTTCACTGTGTCCTCATAACATCGCCTGGCCAGCTACTGTTCTCCCTTGACACAGCCTATTCCGTTGGGGGTTGGGAATTTGACAGTCAGCGTCCTGGTGGAGGTGACCATGTCCAGTTCGTTCATTGAAGGTCACCCCAAGACTACGTTGTAAGCTGAAGGACTATTGATGATCAGGAAGTCTGTAAGAACTGTAGCTTGTCGACCTGGTTCCCCGAGGGTGAGGAGTAACTTGACCTGTCCCATCGGTATCACCGCATCTCCCGTGAATCCGTAAAGGGGGTCTGGCGATGGTGTCAACTGCTCAGCTCCTAACCCCATCAGGTCGTAGCAGCTTTTGTACATAACATTTACCGAGCTGCCGGTGTCGATCATCACTCTTCGTACCTCGACATTACTAATCTGGGCCCTGATTACAATAGCATCGTTATGGGGCCAATGTACTCCCCTCTCATCTTCCTCTGTGAATACAATGCTGTCTGAGGATGCTTTGGCCTTTTTAGCGGGGCCCCCGGTTCCTCCATAATCTGCTAGCAGGGTGTGGTTGGCTTCTCGGATGTGCCTTTGGTGTGACCTGTTAGATGTACCTGCCACATGAGGCCCACCATAAATAGTAAAGATCGTTCTTACAGCGGGCTCGCGCTCGGGCTCCTGAGCTCGCTGAGGCTGTTGTTGCTCGGGCTGCTGGTCTTGACCTTGAGGTCGTTGATGCTGAGGTCGCCTGCCAGCGGGCTGCACTACATATTCTCCTAGGCGGCCTCGTCTTATGAGTTCCTCGATAGCATCCTTCAACCGCTAGCAGTCTGAGGTATTATGCCCGTTCTTGTTATGATAGGCACAGTATTTACTCGGGTCCCGACGCCGGTTTGGGGGTCCGGTCGGGGGTGGCTTCCCGAAGTTCTCCCTGTTCCTTTCTGCGGCGCAGATCCTATTTTGCCTGTCCGACAACATGCTATAATTTTCATATCGGGTCGGACGCCGGGGTCGCTCCACCCTCGGCCCTGGTCTAGCTCGCTTTGCCATAACATTGGCGGTCTGATGTCTCGATTCCCCTGGCCTGTCACCGCCATAGTTCTTCCTCTTCTCGCGATGGGAACCACTTGCTTCACTCCGCTGACTGCCGGGCTTCTTAGCCCCGAATGCTTCTTCCCACCTGATCTCTTTGGCAACCCTTTCATAGAACTCCCCTAGATCCTTCACTGGGGATTTGTATATGTTTTCGTACAGCTTCCCGTCTTTCCTAAGCCCTGCAGAAATAGCTGTTAAGATACCCTCGTCAGATGGCATTTCCACATTATTTACCTCCTCTCTGAACCGAGTGATATAATCCTTCAGGGACTCGCTTTGCTTCTGAAAGATGGTAGCGAGGTGACAGGCTGGCGCGAGCTGCTTCCTCAAAGCTTTGTATTGGTCCAAGAATTTTTTCTGACATTCTCTCCAGCTTCCGATGCTGCGGGCTGGAAGACCTCTGAACCAAGCTCGCGGAGCATCCCTGAAAGTAGCTGGGAATACTCGGCACTTTACCAACGGGTCATTTGTTTGAAGATCCATCTGTACATTAAAAGCGTCCAGATGGTCGTAGGGATCTGTCCTGCCGCCGTACAGAGGGATATTAGGGAGTTTAAACTTTGCTGGCAAGGGTATTGTCTCGATCTCCCGGGTAAATGGTGCCCGGCGATTGTCCTGTTCTTCCCCAGTCTGGCCTCCAGGTCGGGCTTCCAACTGCTGGACCCTTTGTAACAATTCCTCTACTACTGGGTCCTGGGTCAGTGATCGCCGACTGGGGTTTCATTTGCTGGTACTTTCCTGCTCCCCGAAGTAACGGTTCTGTGATCTGCCCTCTTCGCCGAGAGCTTCTGCATGTCTGGCGGCCTTCCGCGGTTCGGGCTCATAACCTGCACGATACCCGCGGACTCGCTCTGGCCCACGACTACCTTCTTCGCGCCTTGCGCCCTCAATACTTGCCCTCGCCCTTATCTCGTTCTGGCGAGGTGGGATCTCCCGCTCTTGGTTCCGCCCTCTGGCTCTCCTTGGGTGCAAGTTCGAGGAGCGGGCTGATCCTTCGGTCAGCGACCTTTCCCTGGCGGCTACCCCTTCTGGAGTTGGTATTTCTTCTGAAGGTCGGCGGCGAGCTCTGCCTGGATGTGCTGCGTCCATCTGCCTTGGTACTGCATGGGCTTGGACTTCCACCAACGCCCTAACCGTCGTCGTCAATTCCCTGACTGCATCCTCCAGAGCTCGCTGACGCTGCTGCCATTCCTGAGCGACCTCGTTTCCTGAAGGTGAGGCGCTCTGTTCTTCTTGGATCTCACGTCGCTCTTCTGCTACTCCGACACTCCTAGTCGTCTTGATCCTAGCCATAGTAGACAAATACGAATGATTGTGAAGTAGTAACTAACTGGAGATTACCAGGTCGCTGTTGGGCCCTCCTTCTAGCGCCAAAAGATGTTGACGTCCGGAAACGGTCAACCAGAGATTCTGGGGCCCAGACGGCGGACTTGGTAATTAAGGATCGTTGGTACTGGTTGAAGGGCAGTAAATGATCTATTAATGGAAGGCTAGGTTGGTAGTGATTAATTCAGGTGAAGGAATGTCGGTCTTGGTGGTTGGTCGGAGTTAATAAGGTGATGAACAAGCAATTTAAGAGAAGGAGAGAGAGAGAGAAAGAAAAGAAACACAAGGATTTTTACGTGGTTCGGTGACTGCACCTACGTCCACGGCCACTCTGGAGTAATTCCGGCAGAGTGACGGTTCTCTAGTATGTCAAGCTTTTTTTGTACAGTAGAAATGTCTCCCCTCTTTATAGAGGAAGGGAGCTCACAATAATAAATACAAAAGAAAAGTTTACACGTTATTGGCAACGACTAGTGTCAACTAATCCTGACATTACCATGCTACATTAATTGTAAAGGTAATGATGGTTTCCTCTCTGCACAAGTCTGCATTAATTATACCTGGAGAGGTCTTCACTTCATTAAATGCTTCTGGGTAATTGTGTAGGCAATTTTCGACGGGAAATCAGGAGGGTAGGTAGTTCTGACAACTTGCCATACACGGTATCTCGTGAGGAAACCTTCAGGCCAAACAGAGGATGCAGCCTGGAGGAGAGAGAAGGTGATCTGGAGGTGGATGCGAGCTTGCGAGCTCGCGGGCTTCTCGGGCTGAAAGCACTGGCAGGGAAGCATGCTGAAGAACTGTTGCTGGCTCGCGACCTGGACGGCTTCGCGGGCTGGGCTTGCAGCTGCTGGTTTCGTCTTTGGGCTTCCTGGGCCTTTGCTTCTGTTTAAATTAAATGAGTGTGCACTGGCCCATCTGGGCCGAATCAAAAAATGGGTATAACAGTAATACAAGTGATTAAAATGCTCAATTTTTTTATTGGAACTTTCTTGTTACTCAGTTAGTGAAGTTTAAATGATTTTTTTTCTTAATTTTTTAATTTTTTAATTTTATATTGGTGAAGTCTAAATGATTTGGATACTACTATTTCCTCATCTGTTTGTTACATATCAAAAGGCCTTTTATTTCATCGAGAAATCTTTAAACTCACATTGCATATGAGTTTAATGCTGAAATATGAGTTTAAGCCCAATGAAATATTACATATGAGCTTAAGGCTGAAATATAAATTTAGGGGCCTTTATTTCAAGCTGAAATATGAGTTTAAGCCCATCATTTTAAAAAAATGTCATTGCTAAATGACCTTCCATGACTTGCTAAGTGAGTCCATTCATAAGTCTAGCCCAATGTAATTAAAAGGAAGAAAGTATTAAATAAGTCATTGAACTTGCTGAATAGGCTCATAAGTCTTAATAAATAAGTCGAATAAATTGACAGCCCATGAATTTCAAGATAAAGTTTTTTGGTCTAATTGAGCCCATGGAAAAAGCCCAAATGATAATTAATTAGGCTTGATTGGGAGGACCACCCATTGATTTGCTAAATACACCCCTTTGATTTTCTACATTCTAGTTAAGAAGATAAAGATGCATGAAACATATATGATCCCAGAATTCAGGATGATATAGGTTGACCAAAATAGTGGCTATGATATACCCCAAGGAAGATGGAATTGGAGATGCTACATCTAAGGTTTTCTAGCTTGAGGTTTGTTTTCTAATATCCTTTGTTATTGAGATTTGATGCCCTGAATTTATAAAGTAAAGCTATACAGATGAATATATATATATATATATATATATATTTATATATTTTTTTAAAGAGGTTGCCCTTATATTGCCTCCTCACATATGTAGTGATTGTCTCGTATTGATATTTTTTGTGAATTGTGGTTAAATTCTTTGTGACATCCCCGAAAGCATAAGAGAATACAGAAATGATTTCATTCGGCATCAATCCCTCTCTTGTCTAAAAGGAAAAATGAGTTTTGAGTGTTCCTTCAGGGCTCCGTCAAAAAGGTAATATGGTCATCTACCTTGGCTTTAGCTTCTACAACACATTTTTTCAATCACTATAAATTAGTGCTTTTATTAATCTTTTTCAATGCTCCGTACGATTTGTGGTCATGGGGAATATGTTTTGTACAAAAATGCAAATTCATCATTCTTATGATATAAAGGGATTATCTATAAGAAAATTTACAGATAAAGATAAAATCAAGGAGAAAACCACATTAAAGGATCTAGATCTATCATATGAGTTCTGCTGTAAAAGCTTGTGTTGTCTGAGTAAAAAAGTTAATTTAATTTAAACTTCAATTTTTAAAAAATTTGAATTTGAACTAAAAAGGTGCCTATCAATTCATAAGTAACTATTCTATAAAGTTGTGTCATTCATAGGTTGCTATTTTGTAGAGTTGTGTTTGTTTATAAGGCACTTATTCAACATTTATAAATAGCAGATCATTTTTGTCATTTTAAGAGAATTGTTTAATTGTTTGCATTTAGTACAAAATTGAGAAACACACTAAAACTCAGCCGAATTCGGAATATCAAGTGCTTGGTTTCTAAATTTAAAAAAAGATCTAGGGAAGTTGTAACACCCCGAACCCCAAACCGATCTAATAGAGTATAATATATATATATATATATGTACATATTTCTTATTGAAACTTAAGTGGGGTCTAAATAAAAATTATAAGGGGTGGAATTAGAAGCTTAAATAAAAAAAGGCCTAAAAAAATAAATTCAAGTACGCCCAATTTAAAAATTAGTATGACCCAATTTCTTTTTAAGCACACCCCACTTGTTTTCTAAATGCACCCACCTAAGGTTAAAAATATAAAAAGAGAATGGAAGCCTTAGGAAGGTCATAAATGGAATTATAAAATTGTTGGAGGGCAATTGATGGAAAAAGAAAGAGAACTTTAGAAAGGACATGGATGTAATTATGAAAATTTTGAAGGACAATTGATGGAAATAAAAGAATTTTCTAGAAAAGGTAAGATTGTAAATAAAGTGTTATGACAAGGGCAAAATTGAAAATGCAAGTGAAAAGAATTTTCTAGAAAGAATAAAGATGGAAATGAAATGTTATGAAAGGAGTAAGATTGAAATTTCAAAGGGGTGCTTAGTTAGATTTTTATGGCAAATTATGTGGAGGAAAAGGTAGCTAGATGGAGGTAACTTTGGCCATGCATAAGAATATATAAATATGTGATTTTATGTGAAATTACAAGTCATTCCACCACACTTACACCCTTTGCACGAAATTTATCCTAAAGAACAGAAAAAGATCAAGGCAAAGGAGAGAGGAAAGAAGGAAGAAGAACCAAGAAGAGATAAAAAAAAAAAAATCAAGAAAGTTAGAGATGAAATTATGGTTAGAAACTAGTTTCAATCTAGGGTTAATTTTCTTAGATTAGTTCTTGTGGATTTTAAGTAAAAGTTTGGTGTTATTTAGGTGAAAAGTATTCTAAGGAGGAGACAAGGCAAGAGAATTCCATAGGGCTTGGGAGAACCTAAAACTAGTGAGTGGATATTTTTTTGAAATTGATTTATGAAAGTATTTATATTTGTGTTAACTTTTATTAGTTTTAATGATTTAATTCTCTTTTGTGATTTATAAATTTTGATGTATGTTTTAAATATTTGAAGTATATTTTGAGATTTTGAATTTATGTTTATGAATTGAGCAAGATTGATTTTGTTAGTATAGGTGTCTTATGAGTTATGGAATTTAGATTATGTTTTGAGAATTTTAAAAGTGTACATTAGAACCTAAAACTTTGGATTAGGTTTTATAAAATTGTGTGATATAAATTTTAGTTTATGAAATATAGATTTTTAAATACTTCGAAATATGGTGTAAGGATTTAAAGTATGTTTAGGGACCTAGAAGGATGGAGTTTGTTTGTACATACATAATGAAAGAATTTTAGAATATGGTTTGAAAACTTTTAAACATATTTAGAACCAATAACCTTAGCTTTGATTTTACAAATTTTAAGATATGAAATTGTGATTTATGAAACATGATTTTGTTTTGACACGTTAGAATATATTTTATGGTTAATGGATTTTAAATTATGTTTACAACTTACAAGTATACTTGATGAATTATAAACTAAAGACTATGTTTTTTGGGAATTTTAGAATATGTTTAGCGATTGTGAGCTTTATATGGTGTTGGATTTCCATAATGTGTTTGACAAATTATACTAAATTAGTTTTTATGGTTTTGATTTAAGATTATGTTTTGGAAATTTTGAAAGTATACTTTAGGTTTTGTAAGAATTAGAAATTTTGTCTTTGAAGGATTTTAAAATAAGTTGATGATTGGCACAATCTATGATCGAATTGAGTTTTCAAAGAATATTTTATAAACTAGTAAAGCAAGTTGTAAAGCAAGTTGTATTTTATAGTTTTTGGAATAAGTAAATTAGTTTTGAAAAAAAAAAAAAAATCTTGAAACACACTTTGGGAACTATGAATTCAAAGCTTTTATCTTATGATTTAGGTATTTCCTATGGTTTACAAGCTAGAAAGTATGTATTTTAAAATATATGTTTGAAGATTTGAAAATCTCATAAATTGTGTTGAATTTTCAAAGTTAGTTTCATGACTTAATAAGGTAAAATTACCTTTCATGGTTGATAAATGGAATTGGTTGAGTTTGAAAACATAAAGTATAATTTGGGGTTTATGAACTTAAGATTTTGTTCTATGATTTAAAATATATCTATTGGGTTATGAAATTAGAAACTTTGTTGTTCATAATTCCAAATTACATTTGATAAATTGTATTAAATTTTAAAGTAAGTTTTTTGAATTTATTAAAGTAAATCATGTTTGACTTTCCAATTATATTATATAGATTAACAAAGTGAGCTTTGGCTTTATGATTTTTAAAGTAAGTTTCATCATTTAAGAAAGTGAACATATTTTATGGCTTTCGAAAATAAGATAATTGGTTTTAAAGTCTTAAAGAATGTTTTGTAAATTTTGGGTCTAAGATTTTATTTTGTGATTTCAAAATATACATTGTGTCTTGTAGTCTTAAAATATGTTGGATGGTTTATAAACCTTGTAATGTGTATTGAATTTCTAGGAAAGTATTTTGTAAACTAATGATGTAAGTTTTGGTTATGTAAATTTTAAAATATGTTTTACAATTTAACAAAGTAAGCTTCAAAATTATGGTTCCCAAAGTTTCACGATTTAGCAAAGAGAATATTGTTTTATGGTTTATGAAATAAGAGATTTATGTTTTTAAAACTTATATTTTATAAAACTAGAAGTATGATTTTGGTGAGTTTGAAGTATGTTTTATGACTTGTTAACTTTATATTTTGTATTAAGTTTGCAAAAGCATGCTTTACAAACCAATAAGATAAACTTAATTTATGGTTGATGAATAAATTAATTGATTTATAGAAATCTGGAGTATGTTTTACAAAATGCATGAAAAGTTATGGTTTTGATGACGATTTTGTTGGAAATTAAATTTAATGTGTGGAAAATATTATGAAGATTGTATTGGAAAAGTTTTCCTTGTAAAAAGTGCTTTTAGAAAAGATATGAAAAATGAAAATGTAATTAGAGAAGTTTTGAGAAAAGAAAGAGAAATAACAGTGTTTTTAGAAACGGGTTGAGGAAAGAAAGAGAAAGAAAAATATTTTTTTAACACCAAGATGTACCCTTCCTTTTAACAGTCATAGGGTATCACGTGAGTAAGACCTACAGGTTGCCACCACATGCTAGTGCAGAGGTCAGAAAGATGAGTCATTGGGGATTGAGAGAGAGAGAGAGAGAAAGAGAGTCCTTGAGTCGCCTAGCATGTGGATGTACAGAGATCCCCCGCCCTTCGCATATGTATTGGGTATCTCTCCACATATGGTAGAGTTTTCCCCTCCCCAGAGATTATCTATCGTTCTTTGCGTGCGTGATGAAAAAATTCCACCACATATGGTAGAGTATTCCCGTTTTCTGTGTGGGTATCGAGTATTCCCACACATATGATAGAGTTCTCCCTGTATTAATTGGTGTAGAGAACAAATAAAAAAAAATCATTTTGAAGAGAAAAGATTTTACAAACTATGGTTTACCATATTTTACATGAAAAGAAAGAGAGTTTATAAAATACTAGATTTATTGAAAAAGAGATTTTTCAAAAAAGTTTTACAAAAAAATTTTATATAAAACTTATGGTTTTATAGTAATATGACATTGAGTTTTATCATTTCAGATTTCGAAGTTTTATGATTTCACTAAAAAGTAATTTAGTTACAAAAAAAAAATATTATGTTTTAATTAGAAATGTTTTTGAAATTTTGTGTCCACTCATAATTACTTCAATTTGAATTCTCTTAAAAATTTCGGACTTCTCTTTTCTTTTTTTTTTTTTCAAATGGTGAAAAAAGAAAATTAAATTAAGAGAAAACCATCCACACTTCGTATTTTATGATAAAAATGAGATTTAAATCTTTGATCAGGAGTAAACAAAGTGTTCAACCATTCTAATTAAGAAGTGATGTAATAAAAAAAGAATTGAGTTTGATATGTTTTCCAGCTAAAAGTCAATCTGGTAAAAATGTTCGGGTTAAATCCGGGTCAAATAAGTCCGGGTCATGAATGGTAGCGATGCACCTTGAAGCATTGCAGCCTGTGCAAAAACGGTTTGTGAATTCTAGGCTTTGAAATTTGACATGTGCCCTGAAAATCTGAAATCCTAGCCTCTTTCGTCTCTCTCACTCTCCTCACCCGACCTTGAATGAATGGGTTTATGCTTTGACATTGAATGAATGTGGTTTGAAGTAGTATAATTTGATTATTTGGTTAGATGGAGGAGGAGGAGTTGATGAAGACGAAGAAGAAGCATAAAGGAAAGCACGACAAGCCGAAGCCATGGGACGAGGACCCCAACATCGATCGCTGGAAGGTGGAGAAATTCGATCCTTCTTGGAACCAAGGAGGCATGCTCGAAGTCACCTTCTTCTTTACTCTCCTCCCTCAGTATAGAGAAAAGTACTTGCAAGAAGCCTGGCCAATCGTCAGAGCCGCTTTGAAAGACTTTGGAGTTGCTTGTGAACTCAATCTGGTTGAGGGCTCTATGACTGTCACCACCACTAGAAAGACACGGGACCCTTATATTATCGTCAAAGCCAGGGATCTCATTAGGCTCTTGTCAAGAAGTGTTCCTGCACCTCAGGTAAGCAATGGGTGTCAATTTCTGAGCAACTCTATGGACTTGGCTTGTTTTAATATATTGGTTGTCACCCATGATTGGGTTAGTAAAAATTGTTGGGGAACTTGGGGTTTTCTCCTTCAAGTCCAGTGTTCGAACCCTTATAGATACCAACGGCCAAAGGTTATAGTCTACTGCTTTCAAAGATTATAGGGTTCAGTAGGGGCTCCAGTTTCGAACTTGAATGCACTAAGTGGTTTTGGGGGTTTTCTGGATTATTAAAAAACCGAAAAAATCTGTTGTCTATTTTGGTTTTTAACATTTTGCTTTTTGATGTCGTTCGTAGGCGATTAAGATACTCAATGATGAAATGCAGTGTGACATCATCAAGATTGGCAACTTGGTCAGCAATAAGGTGTGTGATGCTTAAAATTAAATAATGTTATTGATGTATCTCATTATTGTGTTTACACAAAAAAAAAAAAATCAAGTATTTGATGAAGGGGTTTGTTTAGTTGCCATTACAGGTAGGTGAGTGTATTCCACATCTATGCCTCTGCTTGAAGAAAGTTCATTAGAATCTTTTGAGATTGGAGAATACTCTGAATAGGTTTAAGGTTTGCTTTGATTTTATTTGTGGAATCTACTCTTAAATGAATAAAAAAGAAATAAAGGTACCTGCCTCACTGTAGTAAATTCTAAATTCACTTTTCAAGAAACCGTCATTCATAAGGGTTGGAGCACTAGAAAGTAGAAACAGCTGCAAAATTCTTATAATTCTTTAATTTAAAAGATGTAGTTAGTCTTGTGTGAATGTTTGATTTTATAGCGTGTGTGTGGTCCTAAGACTTCTAAAAGTTAGAATAAGCTACTGTAGCCTTTGGATGAATCCATCTTTAAAAAATTAATTATCTTATATGTAAGAAAGATAATTGAAAAAAGATTTCTCTCCAAAAAATTAATGAACCTATTGAAACTCTGAACCTTTTCTCTCTTCACCATAATAGTCTCTCCCTGTTAACACTCTTGCTTCTCTCTTTCTCTAGCAACTCTTAGATAATTCTCAAACCATCTCCAGCAATGTAATTCTTTAAAAACACATGTAATACAAGTTATTTCTTGAAGAAGTCGTCAATCTCTAGGGAATTCATGCTTTTAAAATTTTTTACATCATGATCTTTTGATTGCCATTTGACACTTAAATGTTATCTTTCATTCCAAGTTCCTGCCCAGTCACTTATGGCACCAATTGTATCATATAGCAATCACTTGCTTCATATGGATGTTAATGATTTAACACCACTTGGTTTCCATGAAAAATACTCAATGTTGTGCCTTTTTTGCTTCTTCTTCTTCTTTTTTTTCTATTCTTCACTGTATAGCATTCAACTATTAAAACTTCTCAGGCCAGTCGAGGACAAATCTGACTTATGATGCTTTTTATCTCAAATGATATTTTATCATTTACTAGAAATTGGCAAAATCTATGGGTTTCAGCATACTAGATTGAGTAACTTGAAAACTTAAAGTAATAAACCACTGCTCTGGCTTCACATTGCCTATATCTGGGTCAACACAGTTTCATGAATTGTCAAAATGACCCATCTGCACCTATATAAATAACAAGAATACAACGTTATGTATTCTTTTGAGTAGCATGAAAAAAAACTAAACCTCAAAATAATATACATGTTTTTGAAGAAATAAATTGTTGTTGATGGTTTGGAAATTGTTTGAGAGTAGTTGCCAGAGGAAGACAGAAGCTAGAGAGTTAATAGGGAGAGAACAGTGTGGAGGAGAGAGGAGAACTTAACAGTTTAATAGGCTCATTGTACATTTTTAGGACAAAGAAATATATTTTTATTTATTTTTAAAGAGAAAAAATATATATTTTTTACTTAAAATAATTAAAATTTTTATTGTTGGAAGAATCTAAAGGTTATTGTGGTTTGTTTTAAATTTTATAAGGCTGAAGACACACTAAGTGGCGAAACACTCTCTGTGTCTATAATCTATATAAATGTATACCGGTATATGCAAATTTTGACACATTTTACAATTATTAAATCTCAAAGATTTAGATGACTAAGATTTAATGTATATTGTTTATCTCCTCTCTCGCTCCTATCTCCACTATTTGGCTCTTTTTTTCTATTTTCTCACTCTCTTCTAAAGTTCTCTCAATTTGATATTTTCTCTTTTACCACCTCATTTTATTTCCTTCTCTCTCCTCTTTCTTCCTGCATTTTTAAAGCACAATCAACTGACACTACTCTACAAGCTATCCGTTTCATGCTAACTTTGCTACCATGTCTATTTACTAACAAAAGGTTAGTAAATACTAATTCCATGTTCCATGAAGTGAAATTTATTCTTTTACTAAGGACACGGACACGGTCAAGTCTATTCATTCCAAGTTCTCTGATATTCTAATGGGGATGCAATTGATAACTTGAATTAAATCAATCTGTGTTCATTCATGAAACCTATACAAAGTATTCGGATGAAGAAAAGGAAGGAGGGGAAGATAGGATTTTGTATGTGGAGAGTGAGTGAGAAGTTGACTTTGTTGCATTGTGGTGCATTGACAAAAGAAGATAAGAAAAGAGAGAAGTTATAATATTAGATTGAGGAGAGAGAATATAAGAAAGAGGAAGGAGAAATAAAAGAAGGTTAATTGTGGAAAGAGGAGAGCGAGAGAGATAAAAAAGGTAATACACATTAAATTTTATTGGTTTGAATCTTCTACATCTAATGGGCTACAATCATATGTCAAAACTTGTGTTGAAATTGTGTCTCCTTATCTTGTACTGTTGTGTATGAAGTTGCACCTTCCCATAACAAAGTGTGTTTTTCTGTGTTCTAGTAACTACTAATGTTAACTGTTGCTATCCTGAATAACTCTTAATGTCAGTAATTCACTAAACGTACAAAAAGGTGTATATTGTTAAAATAAGGTGAAACTCAGTAAAGCATTCTTTACATATACATATATTTAAAGTTAGGAGTTCACTTAAGAAGAAAAAAAGTGAAAACCTTCACATACCAGACATTGCATTAAAATATATATATATCTATAAATATGAAAGCAGGAGCTTAAATGCTAGGAGACGAGGAGTGTTTAGAAGTTGTTATGCAAGAGATGAAGATTTTCTTTTTAACAAAGTAGGTGGAGCAACAATACTTATAGAAGGCCAAATTTGCACTGATTATGCACAAAACCAAGCATTTCCATTGCATCCTTTTTTTTCCCTCGACATGATAAAAATATTCTTAGAATTGACAAATGAGAGTCAAGAGGTAATGGCAGCAGGCTTCTTTAAGCATTGTATTGTTCAAAGCTTTATAAAGTCTGTTTATTATTGTTTGCAGGAACAATTTGTTAAGCGGAGACAGCACCTTGTGGGCGCTAATTCTTCTACTTGTTGTCCCTCCTTTTAGCATTATATCAGTTTATGCAGACTCCATGCTGACTAAAATCTCTCACCCACACTACGAATGAGGAAATGGAACGATAATTATAGTAAAAGCTGCTGGATATGTTTGACGATGATGGCTATTGCATGTGATGCCGTTTAATATTTTGTTGAATCTTTTATAACCAGGTTATTTTCCTCTTTAATTCAGGCACTTGAAATATTGACAGCTTGCTATATTCTAGTTCAGGAAACTGACACTATTCTATTCAGTTTAATGATTGAATTGTTAACTCTTTTGGTGCTATAATTGACTTAGATGGCCATGTGTTGAATTTGTATCGAACAGGGAAATACAGTTGCAGCTATGGGTTCATTTAAAGGTTTGAAGCAAGTCAGGAAGATAGTGGAAGATTGCATACAGAATAAAATGCATCCTGTATACCATATCAAGGTGCATGGGTCTTTGTTTTTACTGTTCACTTTGTCCACTTTTTAAAATTTGAGTACGTGGTTGACTGTCTTTTCACTTAAGAAAATCTGTTAATGCACATTTCTGACTCTCTCCTTCCATGTTGGTTTATCTTTCATGTCATGTAGATCTTCATGATAAAGAAAGAGCTTGAAAAGGATCCAGCACTTGCAAATGAAAACTGGGATAGATTTCTTCCAAATTTTAAGAAGTATGAAATCTACCGATTCTTTTTTTACATGTTCTGTATAAATTTTTTCTACTACTTACAGTATCTATTATGTTTTAATGCTACTCATAGTTCTTAATTTGAAAACATGTATGTATATTTTTCAGGAAGAATGTTCAACAAAAGAAGGTCAAGAGTAAAGAGAAGAAACCATATACGCCTTTCCCTCTTCCCCCACAACCTAGTAAGGTGAGACAATTGATCTACTGCAGTTTTCTTATATTTCTGGATATCATTCAGTCCTGTGTATTAAGTCAGGAATGTGTCATATCATCATCATCATCATCATCATCATTATTATATTTCAGGATATTTCTCTTTAATATATATATATATATATATATAATTGTTGTAATATCCCTTGTTCATAGTGAATATATGGATTTCTTTCAGAAGGTGATCCTTTCGTTTTGGGTTTGCTTGTGGTTGGGGCTAATAATCCTTTGTTCCTACTTACCTTAGTAATGTGTCTACTAAGTCTAAGTGGCAAAGTTATTGTCCAATTCAAATCCTATTCTCGTGCAATGATTGAGAAATCGATAAAATTTTCGATATTTTTCTCAATAATTTTGTAAATCAAGGATACAAATATCAATATAAGGTGTAATATTCTGTGTCATAATATCTTGAAAATTTTTGAAAATATCCATGATATTTTTATAAAATATTAATATTAATGAACATATAGTGTAGTTTGGTAAAATATTGGAAAAATGTCTACAAAATATAGGGGAAATTTCCTTAAAATATTAAAATGTCTTAAAAATATGATAATATTTCGTAATAGTTTTATTCACCCATTCTTTATATTTTAATAAAACAAATTATCCAAATGAGAAAATCATAAATTGTCTTAATTTTTTTTAACTAAAGTCTAATTTATAGTCTTTGTCTTTATTAATTACATGAATTGTCATTCATGAATAACTTTTGGTTGCTTTTTAGATGAGAACATATTTGTGAGGCTTAAATCTCAATGGATCTAGAAGATTTTAATTTTTTATTGTCCAATTGGTTGGTCCCGTCGAAGTTTTAGTAGTGAAAAATAAAAAATAGTCGAGTGTCCATCAAATTTAGTGGACTCCAAGCAAGCCGAATTAAACTTTGGTTGTCATCATGCAAACAATAACAAAGCAAAGTCAAATTTAAATGAGACAAGTTGGGTGTGGCCGAGAAAGTATGAAAATTGAATAAGATGAGACTAAAATGGACAAATGTCATTCGGTGGTATGAGTAGAAACATGTTGGCCATGTAAAGCAAGTCAAACTTGCAACGCCGAAAGTCAATTTGGATGTGGCCGAGAGTGAGATGAGAGACAGATAGCCTAGCAGCATGCAAAGAAGGAGAGCACAAGTGGATGGATAGATACTTAAAAAAAAATTAAAAAAAAAAAAAGTGGATGGATAAATAAAAAATGAAAAAAAAAAGGTATAAAATATAGATGTGAATTAGTGAGGCGGTCAAAAGGATTATATATATATATTTGTTAATTCTAAATTGGTCCATATTATATCAAACATATGACCCTATTAATTCAGTACAATTTAATTCAATCCAACTTCATAAAATGGTTCAATCCAAATTTTACTTATCAGATATAACCTTGGTTATTAGAAGCAACTGCCTACCAATTCATCAACAATGTGTTTCTTCATAGACCTTGGACTGCTGGACTGGATCAATGGAATCTTGGGTCTGGGGCTTTGAGATTTACTCCCTGACGCTGGCCTGCTCGAGCCATATATTGGGCCTTACACTATTTAATTAGAATTAATTAAGCTTGGTCCATTTCAATCTGGGTATGATAAGACCTCAACCGTCAACTAACTGAACTGAACTACTTCAAAGATGTGTTACTGTGCATCTAGAGTGATGATGTTTCCACGCTTCAAAAATTGTTTGTACACCACAAATTAATATATATATTTAAGTATATAATATTATTCTCAAGTAAAATTACTAAAAAAGTAAATATTTTATAAATATTGCCCCCCAATTATTAATTAAAATATCATTTATATTTTAAACCATTTTTATTCTTTCCGTCCCTAATTTTTCTCTTCGTTACTCATTCAAACCCTAACTTTTCTTCATTAAAAATTGAAAAGTCTCCAATTATTTATATAATTCTAATTTAATCATTAGAAACATTGTCAAACATTTTGTCACCGTATTGATATTTTCCATCCTCTAATAAAATTTTCTCATAATCCAAACAAAAAGATCATTCATTTCTTCTAATTTCTTTATCATATCAGCAAATAAATAAAAGTGTGTAATTCAAATCATTTAAAAACTACTGATCTAAATTGATATACACAATTCTTTAAAAAAAAATGTTACTTAGGATTCTATAAAATTAATTGATAATCATTCAAGCAAATTTTATGATATAAATGAAAAATTAAGGCTTGAGAAAGTAAAAATAATTTATGAATTTAATCATAAAAATTAAAAAGTGGTTCATCATCAAATCCTAACTTTAATCGGTCATGCAAGTCTCTAATCATTAATGCAATCCTAATTTAATTAAAAATTAGTTGATAATTATTCATGCAAGTCTTATGATATAAATAAAAATTAGGGCTTGAGAGAGTAAAAAAAATTTATAATTGAATCATAAATTAAAAAGGTTCATCATCAAACCCTAACTTTAATCAATCATGCAAGTCTCTAATTATTAATTATTCTTCATGTAAGTCTTATGATATAAATGAAAAATTAGAGTTTGAAAGAGTAAAATAATAAAATAGATATTATTTTATACACAAATCTTTAATTAAAAAAAATTATTGGGTTGAATGAATTTGTATTAAATTGTTTGCTTAGTATATGTTTCGTTTCATATACAATGAAGGTATTAAAAAAAATTTAAATGGTAAGATAAAATTTTTAACAAGTGACAATAAAATAATTTACATAGGATTTGCTTTTAACACATATTATACTTTGTTTGAAGTTGACTTAAAGTATGTATTTACAAAACTATATATAATAAAATTAAAAGAAAATAGTAGTTTTGGTATTAAGTGCGGTTTAAAAAAATATTAGGCAAAATTTAAATTTTTTATTGGGTGTATAGACAAATAGGAAGTACATACAAAACATCGCCGCTCATGCATCAATTTAGAGGGGAATGCATGAAAGGGTGGCTCTATTGCCACCCAAAACGTTCTATCTACATGCATATTTTATTAAAATTCTTAAATACCAATATATCCTTATATGTAGTTACTTAAAAGTACATAATTGTAGAATTAAAAACCCAAATTTTTGTTCTATACCCAATCTACAAACTCCAATAATATGAAAAAGAAGAAGAAGAAGAAGTAGAAGAAGAATCTAGTTTCACAATAAGAAAATAAAATTTTCACATATATTCAAAAAAAATGATGAATAAAGAGTTGATTTGATGAATTTCAAATGTGTATGTGTGTGTGTAATTTAACTTCTATTATTGTTTTTTTTGATAGAAAACAAAAATAAAGGAAATGCAAAAGTGATTTTTCAAAGTAATTTTCATCCAACTTGTTTAACTTGGATGCAACGAGTTCATATTTCACATATATTTTAATGCAAAAGAATAGGTATCAGTATTTGATCACTCCAAAATAAGCCAATTATTTTGTTCAATCATCTTTACTTTCCAAGAATGAAACACAGGCACCACCGCTCTTGACAATGTTTTATTATTTAAAGGGGATATTTGTAAGCTGCTCCCCAACTTTTGCTCCTAATATGAAAATGCTCCCCGTAGTTTCATAATTAGCATTTTTCCTCTCCCGGAGTTTAATTAAATAAGAAATCAACTCCTGTCATTACCAAATCCATTCATTGTCGTTAGGGATGAAAGGGTAAAATGGTAAATAAGGTTGATAAATAAATATCAAATAATAAAAAACTCAAAAAAATGTAAATTTTATTTATTTTTTGAAAAACCAATTAAAAAGAATATTTGATTTGGGTGGCGAAGATCAAAATAAAAATTAATTTTATATGAAAAAAATTTTAAAAAAATCTCTCTACAAAGTTTGCTTTCTCTCTCTCTCTCTCTACACCAAGAATTGAAATCTTCTTGAAGTTTCTTCCAGATTCATCGTTGTTAACAAATAGACCACATCTACAGTTGCTGCATCCAATGCTACCTCTCACCATCCTCCGTCCAATTGCATTTGAATCTAAGAATTAATCTCCAACTCCATCCTCTACTAGCTTCTCAAACTTGGTATCGTTGATAATCAACGGCACCCGCGGTTGCTGTGATGTGGTCACTATCACCATCTTTACCAATGATGATGTGATAAGGTCAGCGTTGATTCGTATTGTCTTATGGATAAGAAGTCACGCCGCCACCTCTGTTTCCCTTTCCAGACCATCTTCATCACTCCTTCCTCTATCTTTCATTCTCTTTTTTTGGTTTTCCCTCATTTGGGTTTGGGTTAACCTATGTGAGGGTTCTTCATCTGGGTTCCAATACCTAGATGAAGGAGATAATTTTATATATATATATATATATATATGTTGTTGTGTTAATTGGTTTTGTTAGATTGAAGATTGGTTGTGATGAATTGATTATAATTGGGCATTGAAATTCTGGGTTTTTGATTTGGTGTTGGAAGTTCTAGGTTATTTATTTATTTATTTTTCCAATTTGTTTTTTTCATTTTTTGAGGATTTTTTCATTGAATATTTGGATTTTAGATCTTCAATTCAATTTTTCTTCTTTTTCCTTTTTCAACAATTTGTTGAGATTTAATGTCAAAAAAAAAAAAAAATTGAGATTTTTAAAATTTTTTTTTTTAAGATCTAGGTTATGAGCCGCTCATAACCCAGATCTTCAATTGGCATTTTATTTTTTTATTTCTCTTTTTTGCAACATTTTTTTTCCTTTTTTTGTATATATATATATTTTTATACACATGGACGGTGGAGATCTATTGTCTTTATTGAAAAAAAACTTGAAAAATAATTTTTTTAAACAAATGTAAATATTAAAATTTATTTTTAAATTAATGCCCATCATCCATCATGCGATGGATAGTGAACTTTTTTTTTTTTTAAATTAATTATTATTATTTGTTATTTATTTTTTATAATTATTAAATTAATTTCGTGGAGATCTCCTTTAATCACATTTTTCATAAAGCGGCGTAAATTGGTCACTTTACGCTTTGCATTTGTCAGAATCACATTTTCTAACATCTACTGTAATGGTGGGGAGGAAAAATGCTGTTTACAAAATGGCGAGGACTGTTTTCAGATTAGGAGCAAAAGTTAGGGGATAATTTAGATGTTTTATTATTAGGAAATTTTACTGAACACATATTCAACGTCCAAAAAATGATTGCTATTAACATTTGTAAAAATCAAATATGCAGGCTCACAGTCCTTTTGTTTTGTTTTGTTTTGCCTTGTTTTTTTTTGTTTTTGTTTTTGTTATTATTATTATTAGTATTTGATAATTGAGTCTCATCATTCCAATCATTGTCACAAATAAACCATGAAAAAAAAAAACATAAGCAGAAAAAAAAAAGTTGAATAAGAGATAGGCAAGAAGAAAAACATCAAACGAGAGAGCACTAAGAACATTTTTAGAAGTATGAATAAAATTTTGGATAAAATTCATAGGAATAAATTAGAAACACTGGGAAATAAAATTGAAATAAGAATAACCAGCATTATATTGTGAACAGGTGTAATGAGAAAAAAAATTGTTAAAGTTATAAGCAATATGTTAAGACAGTTTTGGACTTTTGAAGGGTACAAGAAGTAAAATTTTAATTATAATTTTTTAAAATGGGTGTAGCAAGTAAATGGATATAGTAAGAAAGTTTTGGGTGGCTCTACATGAAATTCTCTAATTATGACCAGTGAATGAACCAATCAAGGTATAGTACATTGATCCTATTTAGGCTTTGTTTGATAAAATTTCTTTAAGTTGAGTTTTTAAAAGTAGATTAATCATGAAGGTAGATCTTTTATGAGTGGACCCTTTAAAGAAAATTTGGTTGTTTAGTTATTGTCGACGTTGGAATTCAGTCGACGAGTAATCAATGCCCAATACCTGCAATCAATGTGAGAAAGCACAAATACCAAGAAAAGACAAAGACAGAAACAGAGGATCAAACAAGGAACACAAAGCTTTTACATGGTTCGGCAATAACAGGCCTACGTCCACGACTGTCCAACTCTTAATCTCTGCAGAGTGACAGTATATTATTGATTATTGTCTCTCTATGTTACAATGATTTTAATCCCTATTTATAGGGAAAGAAAGGTTACAATTCTGGTTATAGCAAATCAGGAAGAGAATCCTGAATTAATTACATTCCCTAAACAATTGGGAAAAATAAGGAAAAGAATTATAAATTAATTATACTTCATAATATATTCAGATAATATCAGAAAATTACTATAATTATCTCAAGATAATGTTGACTTGAATGTGAATTTGAATTGATCTCCATATCTGACGAGGAAATCATGGTTTGATTAGGCAATTGCCATATTCGGAGAGAGAATCATGGTTAAACTTGGTAACTGCCTGTTCTGGAAGATACTGGGTTAATCACGCGTCTGAGCGAGCTGACGTGTCATGGTGGTCTCGAGCTCGAGCTCGCTGAGAGACGAGCTGCGCAAGCGTCGAGCTGCGACCTGGCTGTGTTTATAAGTCTGTTGATGCCAGCTGGAAAATTCCTTTAGACAAACTGAAGAACTTTCTGGGCTTAAAGTCAATATTGGGCCTCGTCTGATGGGCTTTGACTGGGTTAACCTTTTTGGGCCTTCTTATTAGGTCTTGGTTGGGCCTAAATTGGACTTTTACCAGCCCAACTAATGAATCCAAAAAATATGTATAACAGTTATCAACTAACTAAAAATTTATTAAAGTAGTAGATCATTTTATTGTATCAATTTTAAAATCTCTTTTATGTTATAAGATTAATAAAAATGATATTTAAAAGAAAGTAAAAAGACTACATAGCAAAGTCAACAACATAGTGTTCCAACAAATGTATATTAGTTTACATGCAAATAAATCCTTTATATAGTATAAAGATTCCTTGTTTACAAATGATTTGGTTACTAAAATATATAAAAGTTTGAGATTCTCCATTCTACTTTACATAAAACTGCCATTAATGCATTCATATTCTAATCAAAATATGCTTATGGCAGCTTCTTGTTTATAGAGATCTTCTATATATTATAGATAACTTCCAGTTTAGTGAAATTTCATTTCCCCTTTTTTAGCTAAAGTAAGAAAATATATCAATTTCGATTGGCTATAAAAAATCCTCTGCTTCTGAAAACCTGCATAGCTTAAGCCATTGGGAGCTAATAGTGCTTCATAGGCTATTACATCAACACACTTTCAAGTTGCTTTCTACACAAGCTAGTCAATTCGGATTGTCTCATTAACTTGGCATGATTAAATCCGTTAAGTATCCTATTAACGTGTTTTGCAGTTGATGGTCTTTTAACATGTAACCCCCTATTTGACCCTTTAAGCCTACCAGTTTATTGGGCTTCAACAGGTTTTTGACCTAGTCACCATTTTTGGGCATAACACTTATAATTTCACCTAATGTCATGGGTGTTTGTGCAATTTGTCCTATCTTATGGTGGTTTTTTTTTTTTTTTTTTTTTAAAGAAATTCAAACTTGAATATGTTTTGTGGTTGTTGATCTTAATATTATTTTGTGGGTTTTGGTTTTTATATTGATGGAAGAAGGAAGAAGTGTGTTTTGTTCCTTGATTTGTTTGAAGATGAAGATTTTAGGAGGTTGAAGAAGTAGATGGGATGGAGATATGGGAATGGTTAAAGATGAAGATGTGTATGACTTTGATGGTTGTTCTGGATTAATAAGGATCCTTGTGATTTGGCTTTGATGGTTGATGATGCTCTGAATTTGTGTGCTTAACTTTCTGATTAATATATTTGTTTTTGTTAGGTCATTTATTATCCTTATTTTATATTCATTTTACTTATTATTTATACTATGCTTTTGTGTAGAATTGATACTTTTAATATATTCCGTATTTTTATATTAGAATTTAGGTTTGGAGAAGAAAAGAGTACAACTGATGAATTTTGAAGATTAATGCAACTTTGGAAAAAGGGGTTGATTGTTAAAATTGCTATTTCAAGCCAAGTCAGAAAAAGAGACAATAGTTCAATTTAATTTAGAATTCTTTTCAGTGTAAGAGTTCGAATCAGAAATGAAGATCAAAAGGAATTTGGATAAGATCAAGATTATTTAAGAAGAGTTGGAAAAGGATTCAAGAATTATACAAGAGTTTGAGATAAACCAAAATGAGGAGGTTGTTTCGTAATTAAACAAAAGGCAAGATGCTTGTTATTCACGTGTGAGTGTCCGACTACGATATAAATCAACTTCAGCTACTTGCAAAGGTTGCTCGAAGTGGCAAGTTGCCACAAGAGGCGACCACTTCAAGCAACCTTGGTGCAGCTTCTAACTGCGTGAAGTGACAGTGTGTAGGCCGCATTTATAACCTGCGCCATTTCAATTTTCACGTTTTGATGATTTACTCAAGCATTTTAAATAAAGTGATAATTATGACCAATTATCAACTCGGTATTTCTTGGATTTTCCACCGAGCTGTCACACTTATAAACAAGTGTCTTCTTTTCACAATTTTTCGCATTTAGTCAGAGACCAAGAGAACAGTGTGAGCTGCAATTTTTGGCTTCCGGTTCTATTTTCCTTTTTTGTTTTTATTTAATTAATATGTGTTATTTTAAAGCCATATGTGGCTAATTTCATTTGTTAGTTAAGGCTACTTGAAGCAGAAGACATGAATTTAATCTTTATTTATTTTTAATGAAGTAATTTGTTTTTGCATGACAAAATTAATGTCTCTATTTTAATTGTATTATATTAATTTTGTTTTTTTGATTAGCCATCTTAGAAGCATGTTTTTGAGATAATATTGTAAGGATATAAACCGCACACCTAATGGAAATATTCTTAATTTATAACAATCAATTGCTTACGAACCAATTAAGGGACATTAATTCATAGATACTTAGGATAGATATCATGTACTAGGATCTATGTGATATTTATATTTTTCCAGTTCTTAATGAATTCCTATTGTTAAACCTAAGTAGACACCATGTTAGGCTATAATTAGAGATATGGGATACAGGTATTTACATAGATATCATGTGACTTACATACAATCTAACGAATAATTAATACGATATGTAGTATGACCATTATCTTGTCGTGAATGTCTTTATCATGCATTTATATTGTTGTGCTTCATTAATTTAATTATGCGTTGAAGGATTGTGTAGTGGTGGATAGAATGTCCTAACTAAGTTTTCTCTACTGATTTTCTTTTAAATAATTTAGTTTTTTGTTACAATTTAGTTTTCAACTCAATTTAATTGTTTTTTAATTTAGGTTTTAAAATAAATATGGAATTAAAGTAAGTTAATAACTCCTAGTGAGATTGACCTTTGCTTGTCATTGTACTCAATCAAATGATACGATGTGTGCACTTGCAAGACTTAAATTGTGGTTTATTGAAAAAGTAACCAACAATTTCTTCGGAGAATATATTTAGATATTTACAGCTAGTTCTCTTTCTTTTGTTTTCCCTCATTTTTTTTTCTTTTACCTTTATATTTTGCAACCTAATAAACTAGTATATAACAGTTTTATTGAATAACAATTTAAAACCCTAAGTAAAACTATATGCTTAGAGGAATGTATTTAATAAACATTTTATAAAACACTTGGTGAGCGAATTTGATTTCATATAATTCCTCATTCCATTGTTTTCTAAGAAGGTTAATTTTGGTATTTACTTGTTGCTTATAGTAGATTTAGTATATGTAAAATACATTAGAGGGTCTGCCAATGAAATTAAGTGTACAAATTATTACAAACCATATACATGTGAAAAATTTGTTGTTAATAGCTAAACTACTATTACTTTGTGTCTTGCATTATTAATACTTTTTAGATTTTGATTTCCATTAGTGTCTAAAATAATTAGAGATCAACAAATCTAGACTTTAATTGTTCTGGTGATTGTTAAATATATGTATATATAGATATATTTAAATACCACTTGCGATATAGCCTTTCAAATCTTGGTCATTGTTAGACTTAATAAATGTTCTCGACTATCAAGTCGTATTAAATGATGGTAGTAACGGTAATAATTAAAGGATGATTTTTGCTTGTTTATTGGTAGGTTTTAACAATAGCGCAACAATCAAATTTAGTTTGGAGAAATTACAAAACAGACAAAGTGATTAAACATAATTATATCGGTTTGGCCACTTCTGCAATAAGTACAACCAAATTGAGTCCAAAATGCAGCCTAAACCGTAACCATTCAAATATTCTTAATAAGATAAAAAAAATGCCCATATATATGATAAAAACACCATAAAGATGATTGTGGTATGAATGTTTCTATTCTGGTTCATCCTCAATTACTCGTCAGAGTAAAATTGTTCCCAAAAGTGCAACATTTAAAAGAGTAGTAAAATTCATCCAGGACCAAGACGAATACTTCTCTTAGGTAAAGGAGTAGCCTTTGATGGCAGTCGAGGCAAAAGGTAGACCATAATAGAAACTTTCATACCATTGAAGCACTGACCACAATTGCCACAAATGAAGTAGTACCTTTTGGCCTTAGTAAGAGCTATCAAGCCTTCCCCACTGCTCTAGTTGCCTACTACTTCTTCAGTTGTGCACTTGTCATACCCACTCTGGTTAACCTCTAACACATTGTATTGTGTCTTTTGGTATCTAAATGTTGTTAAGAGAATCTAAAGTTGAAAACCAAGTAACAAGAGGACTAGATTATGTACAAGTAACATAAATGCATATATAAAGATAAAAGTAAAAGTAGAGAGATAGAGGGGGGTATAGATGAGGTCATTGACATAAAAAGTTTGATTATTGACCCAATGAGTGTAGTTGATGTTGAGGTTCCAACCTTATTAGCACCAACAATGTCATTGGTGATGGCAATAGGAGTGATGGAAGCGAGAAAGACAGTAAGGCCATAGATGATATGTTTGGGTGGTAGGGTAGACATGGTTGCATTGCAAGGGATACTTAAGATAGTGAGAGCATCTCCAATATAAATGTGGATTGTTTTTCACTAACTATTGTCATGTTGTCAATGTCAAAAGAATTTCTTCATACATATCATTGAATAACAATTGATAATTAATGAAATTATAAAATGTTCTCCAATGCTTCCATTCAAAATTCATATTTTGATGACGTGTTATTTTTTTTCTTTTTTTGATTACAAAACTTAACCAAAAAAGAAAAAGAAAAAAAGCCAGCTATTAACACAAAAATAGAAACCAATTAAACTCTACGCAAAGCTCTATACAACGCTCCATACAAAGGTTTTTCTCCACTAGATATTTGTTCATATCCTCAACTTTTGATCCAAGTAAACTCATCTTGTAAGTCTTATGTTATGTTTCATTATTTTAATTTCATTTTTAAACCCTTATTTGTATGGTGTTCTCTATTTTTTTTTTTTTTTCAAATGTGTTAATGAAATCAATACTATTATTTGATTATATTTAATTAGATTGATTTTTTTGTTCTTATATTTGCATCTAATTCTTTGCTGTTGTATTGAGTTATTTTTCATGAATCATAGAAATATAATGCTAGTTAATATACATGGATGAAATTGCATACCACTTGTTTGACAAAATTACTTATTTGCTGACAAAATTTTTTTCGCCACCCTATGCCTGATTCTTGCACAGAACTTTGTTTATGCATTACGTTATTATGATTTTGGTGATTTTGGTCTTTCCATCTAGTTAAGGTTCAATTTTTGCATATATATACACCTACACTAGAGTGATAAGACTCACTACGCTTGGTTTGTCATAATATAAGCACCAAAATGATAATAAAGTAATGCATAAACTACAAGTTTCCCCAAAAATCTTCATTACATATTAGCCAAATAGAAGTGTGATTGTCTTTGCGTGTCTTTGAAGATAAAAATAATAATAATAAATTTAAACACAATAGTGTTTTTTTTAACCTTTTTATATTAGGTCAATTAATACATTTGTATTTCTTTCATTGATCTCTAGTTTTATAGCTTGTAAATTGAAGTTCCAATACCTTTCATCTCTAGTTAAGTTCATATCTTGTTGTTATATATATATATAAAAGATTATGTTTTTCATAATTTTTTTATAGGCGTGATTACAAACCAATGTCTTCATCAAGTTTTGAATTAGATTCTGATGGTTCGTCATCAAGTAATGATTCACCTTCAATGACCAAACGGATATTCGATGAGCCTGTAGAAGAGGATAGCTTTATAGGTACAAAGATGACTCATGACATGGTTCAAACCACTGCAATCCATGTTCTAGTAATAGTTTCAACAATGTTGATTGGTAAAAAGCGCCCCTATAGGGGGCTCGATATTGGTAGATGTCATATTCATTGTAATAGAAAGAAACATCATGATTTAATTATTAATGACTATTTCAAAGGTGATTAGTCAAAGTATACAGGGGAACATTTTCATCGTTGATTTCGGATAGACACTGAATTATTCAAATGCATTTTACAAGCAATTGAAAATTATGATGTTTATTTCACGCATAAGGTAAATGTGGTTGGAAAAAAATGGATTGAGTCTTCTACAAAAAATGATAGCAATTATGAGAATGCTTGCATACGGTGGCGCAACTAATCTCCTAAATGAATATGTTCAAATTGGAGAAAGCAATGCAATCGAAAGCCTAAAGCGCTTTTGTGATGCTGTAATAGGAGTTTTTGAACAACAATATTTAAGAAAACCAAATGAAGATGATATTGCAAGGTTGCTACAAGAAGGAGAGGATTGGGGATTTCCTGATATGCTTGGGAGTGTTGATTTTATTCATTGGCATTGGAAAAATTGCCCTATAGCTTGGCATGGTATGCATACTAATGATTTTAAAAGAGTTCCTACTCTCATTTTAGAGATAATAGCTTCAAAAAATTTGTGGATTTGGCAAGCATTCTTTGGCATGACAGCTATTGATAATGATGTTACTATTTTAGATAGATCTCCATTATTTGATGACCTAATTAATGATGTTGCACCACTGTGTGATTTTTAGTACAAGGTCATCACTATATTATGAGGTATTAACTCTAATGGAATTTACCCTCAATATGCCACTCTAATTTGAACAACATCTCAACCATCTTATCTTAAAGAAAAAATATTTGCCAAGCACCAAGAAGCTATGAAAAAGGATGTAGATCGAGCATTTGGAGTGTTGCAAAGTAGGTAGCATATTGTTAAAACTCCAGCACGTACGTGGAATGCAAAAGATCTTAGAAAGATAATGAAGACTTGCATCATCTTGCATAATATGATCATTGAGAGTGAGCATAATCAAGGAATTAATCTTGAAAGTTGGCAACCTCATGGAGATATGGTTGAAGATGTTCATCTAAAGCATGATTATACTTTTATTGTCTCTAGAATGATAGATAGAATGAAACAAGTTCGAGACAAAAAGGTACACAAGGATTTAAAAATCGACATCATCAATCATTTGTGGGATATATACGACGGTCAACAAGTGGCTTGATGGTTTTACAAGTTTGATGGTAATGGTAGCAACTTGGATTTCTTTGGTGTGACTGTACTTTATGGATTTCTTTGGTAGCAGTTTAGATATATATATATATATATTTTGTCTCATATATTTTAATTGTGCTTACTCAGCTAGTGGTGCATTGATGCCAGTTTATTATACCTTACCCATGTATACATTGTTTTTGACTATTAGGTGTATCAACTATCAATGACCTTTAAAATATGTCCCCTTTTTGTCAATTGCCATCATTTATGTGTACTATTCTCATTTATGTAGCTACATATTACAATATTTTTCAATTTAATGTTGTACTTGTAACCGGCTCTTTTCAGTTTGATGTTTGTGAAAATCCATAAAATAAATTGATCTTACTTTGAAAAACCAAAACTTGGTTTCTTGGAAATCAGTGGACAGAGGTAATCTAGCAAAAAATATTGTATGATGATGTACAGAGGAAATCACCTTACATCATATAATCTTATCATCAGTTTTATGTGTCATCTAGCAAAACATATTGAAGTAAGAATCTTTGACACTATAATAATAACTCTTATATGATGATGTACATTTGAACATTGTATCATTGACAACTTTTATTATCTTATTAAAACTTTAGAATAATCCATCTGTGTTAAATGCAACATCATGTATATGTTCAAAGCCTACCTCAAGTATTATGTCTACATAAAGCTCAGAGTAGCTGATAATTGTGAAATGATCTTCAGAATAAGCAGGTCTTAAAACTTTTAGTTGTTTAGATTTTGAAATTTACTCCCCAACGATGGGGTTTTAATGGTTGATTCTTTCTTTTTCTTCAGGGATTAGTTTACTTGTATTTTTATCATAGATGCAAAGTAACACATTATAAATATTTCCTTGTTGAATTGATTTTTCTCTGAGCTAATCTCTATCCATTGACATGCAGATGTGTAATACTTGAGATATTCTTTTATATCAACACAACAAAAGGAAAACTAGACAAGAAAAATCGAATGTAGAAAAACTTATAGCTATTCAAATAAAGGAAGTGTTAATAGATAAGCAAAACCTGTCAAAATCAATACTAATTTAGAAAATCCAATATTTGTCCAACAGAAAATAAAACAAGTTAACTCACTACTTGCAAAATTTATTCCAAACAAGCCATCATTTTCCCATTTCTTCAGTATTTGAACCTGATAAATTTCAATCTTTCATAATGCCGTTGACATCTTGATATAAAATCTGTTCTAGTTCTTGTCTCTTTTGAGTTTTCTACCCCATTTGTTGGTCTTTTTCTTTTAGCTGTTGATATTTTTCCTTCAATTTTTTAGCATTCTCTTTCAATTCTATCTCTTTCTTCATTGCTTGTTCTCGTAACTCAAACTCTTTCTTATTTTTTTCTCCCTTTTCAACTCCTTCTTTTCTTAATTAATAGTAATTTACTTTTCTAGAGTACATTGTAATTTGTTCAATGCATCAATCACACCATTTTTGTAGTTCAACCTCCTTTTTTTCTCTTTAGTACCTTTTCTTCCTTATGGATACTCAATTCTATTAGAAGTAATACATTTAGTTTCAAGAGTATCCAAATTGATAAAGTCATCTCTTTCACTGTTGGTGGTTCTTGGTTTTGATGGAGGTGGATTATCACTATCATTGACCCACTTTTGTTTGTTGAAATCATTTGTCTTGGTAAGTCCTTTTGAACACCATTTTGGATTTATTTTTTTTCAAAACTTCCAACAATGCTTGCATTTGAATGGCTTATCATTAGTAAGGTCCTTATATATATGCATTGCTTCCCTTTACTATCCAAAAAAAAAAAAAAAGAAAGAAAAAGAAAAAACAGAACCAAAAAAAAAAAAAAAAAACACATATAACATAAATAATCAAGAACAAGTACATGAACATTATCAATTATAAATTACTATATAACATAATACATGTTGCCATATCTTTTGGGGTTATTCCACTTTAAGGATTTCTTTCTAATCGTTCATATAATGTGTGGAATTTGTTTACTATCGCTACTATTTTTCCCCAGGGACATGCTAAGCTATTGGTGGTTTAAGCCTCATCATATGCTCCCATATTCTCTCTCCAAATTTGTAAAATATGATTCCACATTGCTAGATTTTTCTGATTATTATCAATATCAGAATCAATAGAAACATAAAGTCATGCATTTGTTAAAGCTACATTTTCAACTTTAGTCCAATTTTTGTTGGAATTTGAAGTTTGAGAGGTATTTGACAATTTAGTGCTCTTGCCTTTGTTTCTTGGATCTTTTGGATGTATCAGTGGTTTTAGTGTCAAATGGAAAATTGGAAGCATTCAATAGATCTTGAAATGAGAATCCAAATCCAAATTGTTGGTGAACATGAAAAGGATATGAAGCATTCATTGGATTAAAGGCAAAATTGGGTTGGAATGGTAGGTTTAATGGACCAAATTGGTTAGCTTGTGACATTGAGATTTGTGGGTGAAATTGAGAATTAAATGAATCATTAGTATTTGTATGTTCAGTAGCATTGGCAAGGTGTTAAGGGCGTGAAAATTATTTAGAGTGTTGTGAATACATTTAATAATGCCTGCACAAAAATAATATCACATGCTTGTTATATAATTAAAATAGAGTTGCATCCATACTAGAAAAAATTGAAAGAAAACAAGGAATATATAGATGAAATATGAAAATATTAAAATTAATCAACATATTAACAAACAAAAAAGCAACCATAGTGAGATAAAGAAGAAAAATAAAAAAGTCTACAATTATTGAAGGATGCAAAATCTATAATTTGTGGTGGATTTATCCAAAAAGTGAGAGGTAGGGATGTCAAACAATACTAAAAGGAAGCTAACAAGAGGCCATCCTAATCCTTTCTTCTGTCATGGATTATTTATGAGCTAATCTAAACAACTCTTAGTTTACAATTTGATTTATAATTTCTGGGTATGTCTATATGGTGTGGACAATTGTTAATTTGATTCTATGACATAAATGAAACTATAAAGGACAGATACTTTTAAACAAAGACAATAAAATGCAAAATTAAAATACAATCTTGTTAAGGTTAATGGAAAGCAAGGAGATTCAAGAACATTAAAGATTAAAATATAATATCATGATTCTCATTGAAAACTAGAGCCATTTATAATTTCACGAGTTCATAAAGCATTATGCTATGTTTCCATAAGTATAAACAAAGTATACATGAAGATGGGTGTTGAGCACATCAACAAAGTTGTAAAAGGTGAGAAGGATAAGTACTTTTGAAAGAATTTTGAGAAGTAATATGGTATGTCCTTGTAATAAAGTTTTTAGATTAAGATTTATTATGTAAATTCAATGAAAGACCAAGACAAATGTCCGTTCAAACTTTCAAAAGTCATGGTTTAGCAAGGTACTAAGTAAACACAAGTTCTTATTTACGGATAGCTTAAGCTATTAAAACTAGAACAAAGATGAGACAAATGCAAGAGGCTAAATAGGCATATTAAAAGGAAGGGATAAAGAACCACCACAGCAACAAAAACATACTAGCAAAACAAGGAAAGAATGCTGCAAATCAAAGTTTTAAATGATGGTGAGAAGATTAAAGTAGATAATTAACAGTAACTACACTAGCTGATTACAAAAAATTCAACAAAGTTACTAAAGTCACATGACTAACACTTGAGTGCACATGAGCAGATAAATGTTGTAGATTAGTTACTTTCAAAAATCCAACAATATGAATAATAAAAAAAGGCAGGTCAATAACAGTACACGACCAAGACTAACTTCCATGCCAATGACATATTATGCTGAATTATAAGTTGAAGAAAATTCAAATGTGATACCCATCACTCAAGTCTTCAAATTGAACCATAATAATCACAATTAGATCACCTTGTATAGTTGTAAATCAACCCAATTATCACTTATAATTTAACAAACCAAACTCAAACTTCACAACCTTTGCTCCAATTAATAAACGAACATTAACAATGCAAACCCAATGACAATGTAAACTTCACAACCTCTCACTTCAAAAGGCTAAAAAAACAAACAAAAGATGAAGAAAAATACAATCTATAACTCATTGGGGTATTTCATCGATCACAAGGCAGGCCCAATAACATAATTGATTGAAAATCATTGAAAGTAAGAGATTGGATGAATACACCATACAAATAACATGTTCAATTCTTCAAACTATTAAAAAAAAAAAGGATACTTCTTTTTAAGAAAAAATACATATAAGTAAATACGTAGAAAATGGAGACAAGAAGTGGAGGTTCTTGTGTTTTTTCTTACTAGGAAAGTGAGTGAGAGAAACAATAGAGGCTATAGCAGAAAGCCAGAAATAGGTTCCAATGTTTTTTCTTTTATCTCTCAAATTTTCATTTTTTTTTAATATTGCACTATAATGAAATTTCATTTATTGAGTTGACTGTCCAAAAGACCCTTTAAAAATAAATGATCATGTTGATAGTGTTGATTTTTTTTTTTTTTTGTCAGCTCAGCTTCATAATGAATTCAAACAATTGCATTGGAGAAGCATATTTTGAGTCCATGTCTACCTATCCTATGTGGACTTCAATTTTTTCATAATCCATTGGCCCATTGGAGATGATCTGATAGAGAGACAGAGATTCTAGTTTTTTTTAATATTTTTGAAACTAGACATAGACTACATTCCTATGCACTCGAAACCACATGATGGACCAGGGTACTCGAAACCATGACCTTCCTTATAGAAAGCATCGGGCATGCTTGCCTCATGCCCTTTACCGAGGCAAGCATCTTGGTGAGTATACTTTGTATACATTAAATTTAAAGATACAACATAGTTTGACCTTTTTTCAGAGATTCACTAAAGTAAAGAAATATACATTTGAATATACTTGGTGTTGCTTCTCGATACCTGTTTTCTTGTTGTACATGCGGCATAGCAACCAAAAATCCAGCTGCCATTGACCAGAAAATCTAAACCGTTGGATCATGTATGATTGCTTCGTTTCCTAGATCTATCTATCTACGTTTAAGGTCACATGAAGAGATAAGATTAAACATTTTTATTTTCCTAAATTGGAATATAATAATTGTGTGCTATTGCAGGAGTCCACTTAATGGAAATCTTATAAGTTCAAAAAAAAAAAAAAAAAAAAGGATCCACTTAATGACATTAAAGTTGTTATGAGATACACAACATTCGTGTAATCGCCACAAAACTCTTCCCATGTGGGGTCGAATCATATTGTGATGTCCTAGGTAGAAGTTCGATTTAGCAATTATATTTAACCTTATCCTCAATAGTCAAGAGATAAAATTCAACTGAAATTAGAAAGATATGTACCCTTAAGTTATTCTTCTTGCAATGCATTTTAATGTTAGTTGAGAATATTTCTGTAAAACAATATCAATTTTGTGTCTTAATTAGTAAAATTATTGAAAAGAGTAAGCTTTAGCAATGACACTAATTTTTGGTCTCTTTTGCACATACTTTCGATTTTTTCATTCACATACATTGTATTTGTACATTTAATTTAAAGATACAACATGTTTCAATTTATATTTATCCTTTTTAGAAATTCACTAAAGTAAAGAAATATACATTTGAACATACTGGATGTTGCTTCTCGATATTGTTCTTGTACATGCGGCATAGCACCCAATCATCCAGCCGTCGTTGACCAAAAAATATGAAGCATTAGATCATGTATGTAGTATGATTGCTCCATTTCCTATCTTTATCTATCTATAGGGGAGGCCACATGAAGAGATCAGTCCGAATATTTATATTTTCCTAAACTGGAAAACAATAATTATGTGCTATGGCAAGAGCCCACTTAATGGAAGTATTATATAAAAAAAAAAAAAAAGAGTCCACTTAATGAGATGTTATGAGAAACATGACATTCATGTAATTGCCACAAAATAACTCTTGCTGTGTGGGGTCGAATCATATTATGAAGTCCTAGGTAGACGTTCAACTTAGCAATTATATTCAACCTTATCCTCAATAGTCAAATGATAAAATTCAATTGAAATTAGAAAGATACGTACCCTTAAGCTATTCTTTAAGTTAGTTGACAGCATTTGTGTAAAACAACATTGATTTTGTGTCTTAATTAGTAAAGTTATTGAAAAGAGTAAGCTTTAGTCACTAATTTTGGTCACCTTTGCACATACTTTCAATTCTTTGATTCACATACATTTTATTTGTATACATTTAAAGATACAACATATTTCAATATATATATATATATATATATCCCCTTTTTAGAAATTCACTAAAGTAAAGAAATGTACATTTTAAACTTGTTATTGTTTCTCAATACTTGCTTTCTTGTTTTTATACGAAGTGTTTTTGAGTGGAAGCAGCTTCTATAAAAATGCGTTGTAAAACTATCATTGGTTACTTTTCCAATCAGAAGACACTTCCCATTCATTCCTCCAAATTTTATAAGATAGACAAAAACACTTTCACTTGAAAACAGTAAAAAATATAAAGATTGTAATACACAACTTCAAGAGAAAAGCTTTAGTGCGCCTAGCCCTAGTCACTAATATTCTCACGTTGTATGAATCTCCTATATATGTAAATTTTGTAGGTTACCATACCAAATGATAAGTATATGGTTACCAACCCATTGAAACATCTCTCCAACTTGAAATGCCTCTCAAACACAATTATGGTTGGCTTAGGTGTTAGGTCTGTATACTAAATACTAAGTGATAAATTAATTAGAGTATGAGACTGCATTTTTCAATGTAGTAAAACTACTAAAGGTGCATAGGTATATGGATCCATCTCCAATCAAAATTTAAGTTACATCTTCAGAAGCAAAGTTTCTTCATTGGTTGTCCTATAACCACTTTTTCTATTTTGAGGAGATCATAAACCTAAAAAGACAATGAATACAAAATGTTCATGCATGCAACTCGGTACATCCTGATGAGACACAACTTGGCCAGAAAAAATGAAAAAGGAAGTGACATATGTATAACTGTACATGGCAGTGGTAGACTGAATTTTGGCTTTCTGATTTGTCTACATTTTCATCCGAAATTCCAGACACTAGAGATTATAGTAATAGGACTTGTGAACTAAATTTCGAATAGAAAATAAAAGTTGAATTGATTCCACGAATTGATTATTACTATGAAAAACTTCTTTTCATATGCTCATGTCATTTATTAAGTGATAATATCACTTTACGAGAAATGAATGCAGAGAATCTTGTACTAAAGTATGCAACAAAATGAAATCTTTACCTATACAATAATGATGGTAACATGGAAAATTGAGAACAACAAGCATTTTATTCATGGTTAGTCGGGGAAAACTTTCTCCAAGGATTAGACAAATCGTGCAGCATAGTATTTCGGTTCAACAACAGAGATCACTAAAGCATCGAAGTGCAATGATTTGTACGCATTTTCAATTTTCTTTTTCATATTGTATTCCTGTAGTATATTAATTATGCCCATGTAAAGAACAACATCATGGACCTCGAAAAGTTCAGCTTCCATTGAATCAATCTGGTTCTCAAGAAGCTTGTGATAAGCCTGGGTAGGCATGTTCACTCCTAACTGAACCCATAACCTGAGATATTCACAAACGATTGGCATTTAACAGTACACAAGTATTCATACTTCAATTAGTGACGGGATATTTTGAGTTCAATGAACTAATAGGAACTAAAATTATGAAGTTTATGGTACCTGATTACATTTTGTAAACCATCAAAGACATAATAATTATTGCTTGGATTGTCGCTAACAATCCAAACAAGCACATACTAAGACATCATAAAACATTCATATATTTAGAAGACTGAATAGGTAGAATTTCAAAACAAATTAATAGACACAAGTTTAGACACCCAACAGGAATCGATGGAAAAAACTATTAAGAAATTTTAAATTTTTTATGGGGTGTGGAAACGAAAGAGGTGTACATACAATTTTTAAGGGGTGGAATATCGCCACTCATGATGTTTACTCATATAACAGTTTGATCATTGGCTGTTAAGTGCTTGTTTAGTTGGGCTTTCTAATAATTTAAGTGGAGTGTCTTTGAAGGTGGAGATCCGTTTAAAAGAATTAAAAGATTTTGAAAAGTTAGAAATTGATTAAAATTAATTCATAAATTTAAAAAAAAAAAAATTTTTAAAATAACTTTTCACTATTCATCTTTAAGACAAATAATGGAGGTCCATTTAGATAAAGTAAAAATAAATAATAATTTAAAAATAAAAATTCATTTTTTTAAAACGAATCCTTATCATCCATCTCAACTATGATAAAGAAGATAAATTTAATAGAAAAACATAAAAAAGAGGCAAAAGTGGAATTAAGAATCAATTTGGATGTTCAACATAAACCTTTTAAGCCCAAATCCTTTAATAGGTCTCCAAATTGTATGTGTACCCATATTTATATAATTTTAAAATTTTAACTTTATCCTTAAATTAAAGTGTAAACTGTTTTGTCCCTATATTTTGGTAAAATATTTATAACTCAAATATGTATTCATTTTTAGCTCTCACCATCTCTAAAATTTCATAAACAAATAAACTTATCAATTCGATTTTTACTGTCAGTTAGATTTTTGTCAATATATTTGAGATAGAGATAATTTAATCATTCCAATATGGTTATTTGAATAAGAAAACAAAAAAATAAAAATAAATAAGGTGGATCTCCACCATCCATCTCAAAAATGGATAGCAAAGATTAAATTGAATTGAAAAAGAAAAATATTAAAAATAAAAAGAAAAATTCTGGTGTAGTAATCCACCAATGGGTCTCCATCGCAATAGTGGAGATCCATAGGCGAACCTCTATCACCTTTGTGGAGGTCTTTTAATCGACCTCTACCACTACAATAAAGATCTATCATGCAGAGGTGGACCCAATTTTGGTCTAGATGGGGCACAAATAGTAAAAAAAAATTATATTTATTTTTAAAAAATAAAAGTTTAATATATAGTATTTATAAAAAAATTATAATTATATATATATATGTATGTATGTATATATTCTAAATTTTTATTCTCTACTTTTGTCTATATAATAATGTATTTATATTTTTATGAAACAAATTAGTGAATTCTTAAATTTTTATTAAATTTTTCCACTCTATTATTATAATCTTTTGAAATATTTATAAAATGTGTGTGTGTGTTTTTTTTTTTTTAATTTAACCGACATCTACTTTTATGAATTTTCCTCATCTAAATTTATAAGATCAAAATTGTCAATAGATTAGCATGTTTCAATTATTTTTTATTTTTCATTTATTTTATTGTAAGATAGTATTGATTTTATTATTTTATTGACTTGTTTTTTTTTTTTTTAAATATTGTAATTTACAGTACAAGTGTGATTTAATCAAAGTTCATTTATTAGGTGTGTTATTTTGATTTGATATAAATGTTTTTATTCAATAATTTTCTCATAAAATCTTTAATATTATAATTATTATTTTTACTAAATAGTAGTACTATGAAATTTAATTGTGATATAATTGATTATCACTTCAAATTTATATTTATTTATAACTCAAATTATTAGTGCACTTTCCATTCACATCTGTGATATGAGGTTTAAATCTCATTTCGCATATTTACGAACATGTATGAGAAGTTTTCTCTATTTATTTTGGGAGTATATATGTTAATTTTCAAGTTATATATATAGTGTTTAAGCTCAATAAGATTTAATAGATTTTTAGTATAAATAACTTAGAATATATATATATATATATATAGCCAATGACACTCGACCCACCTGAAGTAAGACATTAAATATATGGATATGAAGTTTCATTTTTGTAACAAATAATCGACGTGCTAATTACACCAGCCCACCTAAAACAAGATTTTAAACATGTGGATACGAAATTTCATTTTTGTGACAAAATGCCCCCCATGTCGTCAATGACCGTTAGTTGCCGTTGGTAGGGTAAAAGGTATTTTGACAATTTGTTAGGGTCATCTATTGTATTAGAGATCTAAATTTAAAAATTAATTTTATATAAAAATAAATTAAAAATTATTAAAAAAAACAGTAAATCTCTATCGTCCATTTCAAAAAATGGACGGTTGAGATGAAATAAGAATATATATTAAAAAAAAAAAATGAAAAAGTCTTCAACACCAACATTCATCCTTCAACTCTAACCCAGTTCATCCCCTGTTCATCTTCCAAAAGCCTAATCATCCCCTTTAACATTTTTTGGTTTTTGGATCATGAGATCAAAAAACCAAAAACCCATTGGGTTCGACGAAATCAAAAATAAAAAAACCAAAACACTAGATGAACTTTATTTTTAAAAAACCAAAAAACATCTTCATTTGGGTTCGACAAATCCAAATAAAGAATACAAACTCTTCATCTAGGTTTGTCGAACTCACACAAAGAAAATTTTCACCAAATCACAAAACTAGACCCAATGGTAATGAGACAAAGGCAAGTTAGACTATCAGTGGTGAAACAGAAAGAGACGAAGTGGTAGAGTGAGGTGGTGAGATGGAGTCCATGAGACTTAGGGGGGGGGGGGGGTGGGGGGGGGGTGGGGGGGGGGGGGGCATAGTCGGGGTGAGGATGGCGAGGGCTAATGGTTGGTTGATGTTAATGGTGGTGATGGTTGCATGATGACTGTGATAAGTCGGTAATTAATGGTGGTGATGGCGGGTTGATGATTGTGATGAGTTGGTAATGTTGTGGATTTATCAATTAGTGGAGATCCAATCTATGTTGTGGATTTATCAATTGGTGGAGTTGTCTCTTTTTGACAATGGATGGCGGATTGGATCTTCACTTTTTTGAAATATATATATATTTTTTAAAGTTTTGTTTTTCTTTATTTCATCTCTACCATCTATCTTTTGAGATGGGTGATCGGGATTTACCATGTTTTAACTTTATTTTTTATTAAATTAATTTTTATTATTTTGACTGATTGCTAACCGATTTTACTGTGTTAAAATTTGAGAATTTTTATAAATATAAACGTTATTATTTTAAACAATGATTTTTGTACATATTCTATAACATATTAAAGATCTTTTTGAAAACTTTTAGGACATAAAGAGCTATGGTTATTTCTAATTAAATCTTGAAATAGCCTTTGTTCGAGAAACTTTTGGTTTTGACAGATTCAAGTTTATACATTCAAAATTTGAAAAACGTATTAAAATAATACTAAAAAATTCTGAATATTTTTCTGTACCTGTATTAATGATTTAATGTGTTATAATGCTTTCTGGAAAGTTTTGTATTAAATAGAATTTTTAATAAAGATTTAGAATTTTTTAAGTATCTACTGCTTAGTAAATTTTCAGAGTGATGTTTTGATTTGAATTGTAGGCCATTATCAGATTTCTATTAATATGTACATTGAATTTTTCACGGAATTAAAAAGGATGATGACGAGGCACGTGGTGATAGAGGTTGCATTTAGTATTTCAACGGTCAACATTAAGTAATTTTTAAGTACTTAAGGTTTGTGAAACTCACCCTTTTGTGTTTGTGTGAAAAGTTAATTTTATGCTATGATGTGATTATGTATTTGGTGCAACGATATTTTATATGATATGTTAATATTGCACATCAAAGCATGTCATAAGTATGTATAAGCATTGCATCCATTGCACAAAAAATTATGCTTTTTAAAGAAGATAAGTTTTAAAAGTACCGTGTATCCAATTTATGATTCAAAATGAAAGACGATTTTTAAGTGTACATGTGTTAAGTTCTTGAAATGAGTATATATGGGCACCTAGATTGATTGACCAACAGTCGCCTACGTTAAATATGAGAGTTTAAGCTGCAATGGATTGATAGCTGTATGGGTACCAAAAAGCTTCATGTCATTCGTTGTACTATGATAGCTAGATGGGTACCGAATGTCTATGGTCATATGCTAGAGGCATCACGTTTGTGGCCCATCACTTCTGATAGACTTGGCATGATACTACGATGAACTCAACTGCGAAAGTTTTACGTACTGAACATGTTAATGAACAAAATGCTTTAAAGAAAGGGATACATAGTAACGATTTATATGAGTGCAGTATTTATGACTCATGATATTCATTTCATGCATGCATGAGATTGGCTTATTAGGCATTGGCTCATTCTTTTCCTTTTCAACATTTTTCAGATGAGCAATGAAGGTTGGCTGGTGGCAGTGGATTTACATTTGACGTTAGAATTTTTAGTTAATTGATCACTTAATGTTGTTTTCTCAATATTTGGTTTATGTATTAAGCATAAGTTTGCTATGTCTTTCAATTTCAAACACTAAGGCTTTTATTTCAAAAAGTTTCTAGTAATAAGACTTTGTTTTAATTAAAATAAATTATTTATCAATTTTTCGTTTTCACTTTTATGAAATGATAATTAAGAATAACGCTTTCTAGTTTTATATATGAAGATTAAATTGGGGGCGTTGCAACTAAATTTGATCGGTCTCAATAATTTTATTGATTATGAGCTGAAACTAATTTTAATTTATAGAAATACCCTAAAATAACTTGAAAATTCACACCATCATTTAAAAAATTCACATCATCATAGGAATATCTGTAAATCATGGCCCTTCTAGGTCGTGATTCACGACCTAAACCTCGAATCCAAATCTTCGCCATTAAAGAAGAAGAAGATAATGATGATTATGGTGTTATTGTAGGGTGTTTAAAGAAAGTTTAGTGAGAAATCCCATAGAAAGTTTGCACCTCCAAAGAAGAAGAAGATAATGATGATTCCGATGTTGCTGTCAAGTGCTTCGAAAAAGTCCAATTAGAAATCTAGAAGTGGGAAATAAAAATTAAAAAGAAAAAGCAAAGGAAAATTTTATTAGAAAAGGAAAATCTTGTATCATAACATAAATATTCAAATTATTGACATGGGATATAAATATTATTTTCTTGGGTTTTATAAATAACATTTTTTCTTTTTAAATTCAAGTTGAATATAAACATTTTTTTAAAAAAATCTTGAAAGAATAACTGTTTTTGGATAAAAATACATTTGGTAAACATAAGGAATCTTAAAAAAGGTTACTTCAACTTTAGTCTCAAGAAATAATTATTTTGGTAATTTTATTTTATTTTATTTTTGGTGATTTTCTTGTAAAAAAAATGTAGTTAATGTCCAAATTATATCCTAATCAACTCTATTGTTTATTGTAATTTGGAATCAAGCAGGACCGATCCAAACTAATATGATCAAAAAATGTCAGTTTTCAAATTGATTTTGGGTCGGATCAGTTTTGAATGTTAACAATCGATTGTTTTGGATTTTAGGTTGAAAAAAACCAATCCGAACTGAAAACTGTGTTATTTTTAAAAGTATATATATCTTGAAACTATATAAACTTTAAAAGGCTATTAACGCTTTCTTCGTCAACCTCAACCGCTTTATGAACTTTCCACTCAATTTTCAGAACACTCGATCACTCTTAAACTCTCAGTTCGATCATTTATCTCAGCTTTGATCTCCAATCTCATTTCATCGTTCGTCATCATCGCCAACTTGATCAATTGTCATCCATCATCTCCAACTATCGTTTGTCATCTCTGTCTCTTCCTCCTCCTGCTCCGCTTCCCAGCTCAACTCCCTCCCATCTTGGCTTCTTCCTCCTCTTCAAAGAATCCCTCCTTTAACTCCTTGTCAAGATCTGGCAAACCTCCTTCCTCTTACTGCTGTCTCTTAAGTGGGTTTTGAAGATTATGGTGTGCTCTGTCGTTCTGATGGTGAGCTTGCGGGTTGGTGATGTTTAAGATGATGAAATCATAGGGTTAGTGATGATAAAACTTTCATTTTTTTTTTCAATTCCTTTGCAATTTTGCTTTTATTTGTTCTAAAAATGATGAAACTATTCTTTGGGTTGGTGATGAATATGATGATGAAACTTGCAATTTTTTCAATTCTCTACAATTTTTTTAGCCTGTTCAATTGCTGAAAACTAACTCCAACCAAATGGACCCCAACCGACCTAACCAAATGGAGGATGTAGTGGGAGTAGAGAACGCAAATGGAGACGAAGTTGACAAAATTGAGCAAAGAAGGAAGAAGAGAGCAAGGGAGGAGAAGGAGGAGACAGAGACAGAGACAGTGACAGGACCCAAACCAGACCTTTTTAGGCTCTCGTCTGAAGGATCCTGCAGGACACTTCAACGGATTTCTTGAACCTAACTTGTCGGATTAAAGAAACCCGATAAGCGAACCCTTAACTTTCTTAGTCGGTTTACTCGTTTAAATTTAAAAATTTGGTTTTCTTTAAAAAAGTTGGGAGTGATAAAATTTTTCTCGATTTCATTTCAAAACGATTTTATAAAAATTTTGATAGCATAACGACTGCATTTTTTACAAATCCAAAATTTACCTGTAAAGAAAATTACACTTCAACTATAATTTCATTTCCTCCCAACTTCTTTATCTACAAACAAGCATTATCATCACATTTTCCACAAATATAAGCATGAACTCATGTTAAATATACATATATGCATCATATATATAAAATGCATGAATATTTACAACCATACAATTCAAAATTTTTATATTTTTTACAATTATATATTCATCTCATACACAAACATTTACATCATCATATTGCATGGTCGCCCATCTATATATATATGTACAACGAAATGTCATCGTCCTATCTAACGGTAGCACGAAATGGAAGGTAAATGAGCTACACAACAAACAAACGAGTTAGTGCAACAAAAGAATATAATATAATACACACTACTGCAATAATCTATAAACTTAGTTCTTAAAGTTTCAAAATCTTAAAGTTTTCTTCTAAAATCCTCATGTATACCCTTAAAGTGCTCTAACCATCACAGACGATGTTAACTAGCGCCAACGTGAAGCTACTGCTGTATCTCAACCACTACGATACGAGAATTTACTGCATCGCACGTAGGGTGATAACTCTTGTAATTGAGCAACTACAATACGAAATTTTCTGCATCGCAATTGTAGTGCTAAAACTCTGGGCGACTATGAACAGAATGTACTACATCGCCACATAGTGCCGAACTATAAAATAACCAACTACGTGCGGAATTGTCTGCGTCGCAACATAACACTATACTTTCTCATAGAACTGAGCAACTACGGACAGAATTTTCTGTGTCGTTACGTAGCGCTAACTTTTCTATAATCTAAGCAACTACGGACGAAATTTTCTGCGTCGTCACGTAGCGCTAAATCTCATAAACTCTTAAGGCATATACATGGGTTTGTAAAACTAGATTTATTAAGTGCAAAAGCACAAAATTAACTAATTTTGGAACTTTTAAAAACTCTATTACTTTAACTCTTTTTAGGAAGTAACTTAGTATTGATTTAAAATACTTTATGGATTCCATAAGAATCCACATGCTCAAACTTTGAATCTTGAAAGTTAAAAACCATTCTTTATTTTCATTTAACACAATAGTTACAAATTGAACTAGAATTGAAAATAACCGCAAGTGTTGAAACACTTACCTCAAAGCCGTGCAATCCGCGTCAAGCGCCTCCACGAGACTCACGTGCCTCGGTAACTCGCTCTTCACCTACACATCACTTTCGCATTTAAAATATGCTTTATAAACTACATACACATTGCTTTTAAATTTTAAAATTCAATACAATGCACTTTCTTGACTCTAACTTTCATTACTTACTTCTAACTCAACTGAGGCTTCCTAATTCTGATTTCTTCACAAAAGTTTCAGTTTTGGACCCTTAGGGATACCCCCACGCAGTCTGTATAATTTTTAGAGGCCCGAAACGAAAAATCGAAATTTTTAAACTTCATTGACAGCCTATAACAGAATGTAACACAACACCCTGCTCGGGGCTTCGTTTTCCTTTTTATCTTTTTCCTACGGTTCACTTATCTCACATTCTGGTCACACGTCAAATTTCGTTGAAAAATTCTATCGTTTGTTATGTCAAATCTACGAAAAAACGCCCTTTTTCAAGCACTTTTTGTGCACTTTTTCTTGTCGGACGAGCGATGTTGGTTTTTCTTTCATATCTAAGCTTCTTTTACCTAATTATGATCAACTAAATTCATTCCATACAATAAAAATTGCATGTACATAGTTATTTCACTTATCGACTCTCTAACGGTACTATTTTGGCCGTAACTTGAGCAATTTTTTTCAGAATCGATCCGTTCCAAAACCTATGATTCCTAGGCATTATTTGAGGTGTAGAATATCCCCATATAGATCAATTTTTCCTAGGTTATCTCTAGCTCAAGATTTGAGCTCGGGATTACAAAATTATCTAAACTAGCTCTTTTGAACTTCTATCACTTCTACATGCTTTTCCAACCTCAAATATGTCTAGATTTGAGTTCAAAATCATCAAATTTCAGAGGTTATCTACTGTCCATTATAGGCTTGATACACACACAAACACTATTTTGTTAATTAAACACTCACAACTTACTCATAAATTTTATCAACTACTTGGGGTGCATGAAAACAAATGTTATTTTCACTTGTATCAAGTGTATGACAGCCCTTATTTACAATCCTAAGCTACCATTAACACCCAACAACATGTTATTTAAAACTCCACATCATCTAGTTAGGGTTCCACACTTATTTGAAGTGTAGAACACCAACACAACACAAAAAAATTATGCACAAGTGACAACAGCTCTCTACTTCAATTTTCAACAAGTAAGAAAAAAAGGGAAGATGATATCTCACTTGATTCTTGTTTAGAGAAGTGAGAAGGACTTGTAAGAGGTCCTAGAGAGGTGGTTTGAAGGTTGGGTAGTGGATGGAAGCTCCCCTTTTTCTTCCTTCTTGCTTGGTCGTTCCCTTTCTTTCCTCCTCTCTTCGGTTCTGCTCTTGTTCACGCCTGTTCTGTTTTGTTTCTGGTCTCACACAGCTAATCTGATTGCTTCTTGTTATGCACGACCTCTTCTCCTCAAAAATCAACTAAGTGTCATATATATATATATATATATTTAACCTTTCAATAATTGCATTTCTTGACTTCATCTCTTCGAATTCAAACAACTTCCTCTCAATTTCATTTTATTTTTCATGGCTGTCCATCTTTGTTTTTCTGGCAGCTTTGCTTCTTCTTTCTTTTTCTTTTCAATTTTACTTTATGAGTTGTGTATATACCTCATTAAGATTTCATATCATTCCAAGCTTGTCCCATTTGATTATTTGACTATAATTCTTAGTTAAATTCTAAGTTAATTTGTTATTAACTACTAATTCTACATAATACTTTCTCTAGTTGTTATTTTTGGATTCAACTGTATCATCACTTATAATTTATTACTTGATTGTAGACTAACTATTATATCCTTCCTTAACTTTTCCCTTACTAAGGTTTATTATTGGGTAATTCTAGAATGAGCGTTTGTTCTTCGATGACTTGATTTATATTAACACTAACTAGATTTATTAACTAGATTTATCATTTAAACTTTATCATATAGTTTCTAATACTAGGAAATTATAAATCGAGACTAGGGGTTTACAAACAGATTTGATAGAGACAAGACAAGAGAAGTAAAGTAGGAGGAGGAACAACTGGAGGATGGTTGGAGACTAAAGAGACGACCAGGTTTGAGTGGGTGTCGACAGTGGATCAGATCGTGCCTGGATCGGCTAGTCTCAAACTCGACCCGTATTTTAAATAGATTGATACTTCATCAAATTAGATTCATTGATCCAGTTAAGTTTTTAATTACTGATATAATTAATATAAAAAAAATAAATATATAAAAATATATATACTTAAATTTTTAATAGTTCAATTTAATTATCGTATAATATCATATCTATATAATTATTAATAAAAATTCATTGAATATAGATCGATTTAGATTTGGATCGGATTAGGTATTTTTATTAAATCTAGATGTGTTTGAGTTTACAGGTTTATATATTTTCATTTTTTCAAAAAAATTGGATTTCAATTCGGGTCAAATTTCCGGTCGAAAATCGATTTGTGTCGGTTTTTAACTAGTAAAACCAAACTAAGTAACCAACGTTATCTAAAATTGAAAACCGACTTTTTTGCCCACCCCTACTAAAGAGGCGTCTAGGTTTGAGTGGGTGTCGACAGCGGATTAGATTGTGCTTGGGTCGGTTGGTTCCAAACTCGACCTGTATTTTAAACAGATCGATACTTCATCAAATCAGATTCGTTAATTCGATTAAGTTTTTAATTGCTGATATAATTAATATAAAAAAATGAATACGTAAAAATATATATTTTAAATTTTTAATAGTTTAATTTAACTATCATATGACATCACATCTATATAATTATTAATAAAAATTCATTGAATACTGTTATACCCATTTTTTGATTCGGCCCAGATGGGCCAGTGCACACTCATTTAATTTAAACAGAAGCAAGGGCCCAGGAAGCCCAAAGACGAAACCAGCAGCTGCAAGCCCAGCCCGCGAAGTCGTCCAGGTCGCGAGCCAGCAACAGTTCTTCAGCATGCTTCCCGCCAGTGCTTTTAGCCCGAGGAGCCCGCGAGGTCGCGAGCTCGCATCCACCTCCAGATCGCCTTCTCTCTCCTCCAGGCTGCATCCTCTGTTTGGCCTGAAGGTTTCCTCACGAGATACCGTGTATGGCAAGTTGTCAGAACTACCTACCCTCATGATTTCCCGTCGGAAATTGCCTACACAATTACCCAGAAGCATTTAATGAAGTGAAGACCTCTTCAAGTATAATTAATGCAGACTTGTGCAGAGAGGAAACCATCATTACCTTTACAATTAATGCAGCATGACAATGTCAGGATTAGTTGACACTAGTCGTTGCCAATAACGTGTAAACTTTTCTTTTGTATTTATTATTGTGAGCTCCCTTCCTCTATAAAGAGGGGAGACATTTCTACTGTACAAAAAGAGCTTGACATACTAGAGAACCGTCACTCTGCCGGAATTACTCCAGAGTGGCCGTGGACGTAGGTGCAGTCATCGAACCACGTAAAAATCCTTGTGTTTCTTCTCTTTCTCTCTCTCTCCTTCTCTTAAATTGCTTGTTCATCATCTTATTAACTCCGACCAACCACCAAGACCGACATTCCTTCACCTGAATTAATCACTACCAACCTAGCCTTCCATTAATAGATCATTTACTGCCCTTCAACCAGTACCAACGATCCTTAATTACCAAGTCCGCCGTCTGGGCCCCAGAATCTCTGGTTGACCGTTTCCGGACGTCAACAAATACAAACTAATTTAGATTTGGATCGGATCGGGTATTTTTTATTATATCTAGATTGTTTGACTTTAGAGGTTTACATATTTTCATTTTTTTAAAAAAATCAGATTTCAATTAGGGTCAAATTTTCGGTCAAAAACCGATTTGGGTCGGTTTTTAACCAATAAAACCAAACCAAGTAACCAATATTATCTAAAATTGAAAACCGACATTTTCGATTTTTTGGGTTGGTTCGGTTGAAATCGGGCTCCGATTTTTTCTCCCACACCCACCGGTATCTACAAGGCGTGTGCCCCACGAGGTCAATAAAAGAAAAATATACATAAGATGAAAATGATGGTGGTTTTGGGCAGCGTCGGACGGTTTATGAAGTAATCGGCCTGTGGAGACAGTAGCCCTCGTAAAAATCGTAGAAAATTGGAAGAGAAAATCTCACAAATGGATTCGGAGCAGACGTTTATAATATGTATTCGAACTAACTAATTAATTAGGGTATTGCTTATTTAGGGTTTCGATTAAATTTTTTCCTGTTAACTTTGGTCTAAATTTGCTTATAAAGCCTAGCTGTTCAAGTCAACTCTCTGGAATTGAGACAGCAGAAGCACAACTTATACAAATTAAGGTATGTGATCATCTCCTTTTAATTATCTTTGGAGCAATGTAGCCTAATTGTAACGTAAGAGTCCAGTCAATTAGTTTTAAGGGTTTAGGTTGCTTTTTGCGAGTAGTTTGGGTTTCGTATTTAAAGTTGGTTTATTGTAATGACAAAGATGTCGTTTTTTGTTCTTCTGATGCAGATAACGAGTGCAGGCTTGTGGTCGCGGAATGAGTCTGATTCTAATGGTATAGATGTTATAGATGTTCCGGCTGTGGAAACTGAAAGCGATAAATTAGAAGCAGAGAATGTGGATGAAGCTGGTTTCATGTTTTTAACTGCGAAGTTTTGGTTGAATTGGTTTGGTTCCAATGCTAGAAAGGGCAAATTGGAATGGAAGTTTTGGAGGACTGATGTTGAACTTGTTGAACATCCACCAGAAAATTCTGTGGGTCGTCAAAACTCCAAGGCCACATCGGAAGATGCTATCAGTAAAGTCGACAAGGAGCCATACAATAGCTTTCCTTTATTAGCCAAGGAAACTAAAGCAGCAATCATGCATTTTGGAAAAAGGTGGTACAGACATCTATCTTTTGTTTGGAAGTCAGCAATGCAAGCTTTTGGAAGTGTCTGAAAGCTGTGGGTAAGTAAATTTGGACAAACCTTCGTAACGCTTGATGAACAAAGTTTCCTAAGGCTTCCTTAAGTGGTTCTGCTTTTCATTTTCTTAAATAATGTAAGAACCAAAATACCTTATTTAGATGTCTTTAGTTGTAAATTTATGGCATTTGGATCCCTCTTTTTCTAAAAGAAAAAGGGAGACAGGTTTCAATTTTTAATTGCTGATTTTAGGAAACAAAACATCACCAATTGTACTCATACATACCTTCAATGTCCATAAGGAGTTATTTCACACACACAATCATTCAGGTTCTGATCGTATGTTCTTCATGTAGACTAACAGGAATTCTAAGTGGGACAATCCCAGTTATCATGGAGGAGAAGATGATTTATGCTCTGTGGGGGATTGGTCAGCTGCTGGAAGTCTTGAGAAGAACGACTGAAATTAGCAAGTTTATTTGCCACCATGTTTTCTTCTCTGAAACTATCAGAGCAATGGAAATATATATATATATATATATATATATATAAGAGCAATGAATTATATTCATTAATGATAGGAACCCACTTGGAATGCACCTCATAGAATCATAATGATAATATGATTCCTTCAAATTAAATTCCCATTCTAAATATCGAATTTTGTGTTGCAGAATATTACATCGATACATATAGATCTTGATGTTCCAAAGTGGTGGCATATACTTTACTTGGACAGAATAAACTCTTATGCAGGTGATTGACTATCCTTTTTCTTTTACTATCTATATAATGTTATGACCTTAAGCATTTTTCATGATTTTTCTTATATTCAAAAGATCAGAATAGTTCCATGAGACATAAGGCCTCATTCTAATAAATGATATTGGTGTCTACTAACTTGGGATTGAAGCTTTTGCAATTCCAATGGGTGCATATATGAAATTCTAGATATATTAACAGTTTTATTTATATTGTGCATTCTTTAATTTTGTCTTCATGGTTTGTTTCCCAAATATTTTACGATGTCCAAACAAGAAACAAATTTTCATCTATTATTTCTGAATTCTGGTTTGTTTCTGTCTACTGATTGTTGTAATCAGTCCTATCTGGGGTATTGATGGCATGTAATTTTAGTAACTTCATTTTGGATATACTACAGTTGAAAAATGTTAGTAGTACCAAATAGAAGTACTCAATGTAATAATCCTTTACTGCTATTAGTGACAGAAGAGGCCCTGAAATTAAAATATTATCACACATTATACTTTCTTATTTTGGAAACGCACTATATATTATAAGTCTATAATTTTATCTTTTTTTTTTTCTTTTTTTTCTAATTTTAATATAGTGTAATAAACTGGTATAGAAGACAGGGAACAAGCGGTCCCTGAAAGAATTAGGTTGTTGGAGTTTTATTGAAATGTTTGATCGTGCCATCCAATTTCAGACATCTGATGGTCTATATTGGCAATTCTTAACATTGTTGAGTTTGAATTGTTAAATGATTATTACAAAACTTAAGGTAGAGTTGTAGATTATACAATTGAAGTGTTAATAGTGATAAAGTGGAACTACTTCCTCTGTTTTTCAGTCATCTTAAATAGGTTTTATGGAATAAAAAACTATATCATCTACTTGCATTTCAGTGGCTTGAGAACAGAAGCAAAGCATATGAACCTACTTACGTGTACACAATGGAAAAGGTGACTTTTCTCTTTATTTTTAGTTTCATTTGAATTACCTTTAGTTCTCAGTAATAACTTCTGATTGAAAATTCTGCAGAGGTGTTGAAGGTTTGTGTAAAAATTTAGGTTTGAATAGACTAATCTTTTATTTCATCAGAACATCTATTTATATACAATTAGTGTCCTAAACAATAGGTCTATTTCCTATTTTTAAAGGAGAAAATCTTGCCTAATCTATTCTAAATAAGGAAAGAATTATACAGCTAATTATATTTGATTTACAGCCTATTTTATAGCTAATTTACAGCAAAGAATCCCAACACTCCCCCTCAAGTTGGGTTATAAATATTTATCATACCCAACTTGCAACTCAGATCTTCAAAATGCGCTCTTGGAAGTGCTTTAGTGAGGATATCAGCAGTCTGTAGATTAGAAGGAATGTAAACAGGCTTGATTACTTTCCCTTCTATCTTTTCTCTAATGAAATGTCGATCTATTTCCACATGCTTGGTCCGGTCATGATGAACTGGATTTTTAGTAATACTAATAGCAGATTGACTATCACATAATAGCTGGATTGATCCTTCAGAAGGTATCTTCAATTCAGCTAATACTCTTTTCACCCAAATTCCTTCACAAATACCATGAGCCATAGCTCGAAATTCCGCTTCTGCACTGCTTCTAGCTACCACAGCTTGCTTTTTACTTCTCCATGTTGTCAAATTTCCCCAAACATAGGTACAATATCCAGAAGTGGATCGTCTATCTGTGATTGAGCCTGCCCAGTCTGCATCAGAATACAATTCCACTTCCCTACTTGAGTTCTTTTTGAATAACAGTCCCTTTCCTGGAGTCATCTTCAAGTACCTCAGAATTCTGTACACCGCTGTCATGTGTTCTTCAGTTGGGTTGTTCATGAACTGACTAACAACACTTACTGAGAATGCTATGTCAGGCCTTGTATGAGAGAGATAGATCAATTTCCCCACTAGTCTTTGATATCTTCGCTTATCTACAGGAGCACTGTCTTTATTTGTACCAAGTTTGGTAGTATAGTCCATAGGTGTCTCTACAGGTTTACACCCAAGCATACCTGTTTCTTTAAGAAGATCCAGTACATACTTTCTTTGAGAAACAGCAATTCCCTGCTTGGATCTAGCCACTTCCATGCCCAAGAAGTATGTGAGTCTACCCAAGTCCTTAATCTCAAACTCTCTGGTCAGAAATTCTTTGACTCTTGGAAACTCTTCAACATAATCTCCTGTTAGAACAATGTCATCAACATAGACAATCAACACGGAAACCAATCCTTCTGAAGAATGTTTTACAAACATTGTATGATCAGACTGTCCCTGCATATACCCATTACTCTTCATAACTCTAGTAAATCTTTCAAACCAAGCTCGAGGTGATTGTTTGAGACCATAAAGTGACTTCTTTAGTCGGCATACTTTGTTGATATTTGATGAGTTTTGTAGTCCTTGAGGAATGTCCATATAGACCTCCTTTTCTAGATCCCCATTTAAGAACGCGTTCTTGACATCTAGTTGATGGAGGGGCCAATCCAAATTTGCTGCAAGAGAGAGAAGTATTCGAATAGTGTTGAGTTTTGCAACTGGAGCAAAGGTCTCCTCATAATCTATACCATAGGATTGAGTAAATCCCTTAGCTACCAATCGAGCCTTATATCTCTCAATACTCCCATCTGCCTTTGTTTTTATAGTGAAGATCCACTTGCACCTGATCACATTCTTTCCATGAGGCAGATCAGTAATTTCCCAAGTACCATTTTTCACCAGAGCATTAATTTCTTCATTAACTGCCTTCTTCCATTCTGGGATAGCCATGGCATCTTGGATTGAATTAGGAATGGAGATAGAATCAATTTTGCCGGTGAATGCTTGATATGATGAAGATAGTCCCTCATAATTCACATACTTGCCAATAGGGTACAATGGTTTACTCCTGCATTCTCTCACCCCTTTTCTAAGAGCAATGGGTAGGTTTTCGTTAGAATTATCATGATCATTCAAACTAGTACCTGTAGAATTTTTCTCCACAGTCTGTAAGTCAGATGTAGGGATTTTTACCTCAGGTTCAGATGCTGGTAGTAGCTGGGAATCTGCTAGAGTTTTTGATTCCTTCGGTTTTCCCCTTTTTCTGTGATAGACAATTATATCAGGAATTTCAGAATCAATTGGTTTCAGTTTAGGTTCAATTTGGACGCTTGGAGAAGAAGGAAGTTCAGAATCAGTTGGTTTCGGTTTAGGTTCAATTTGGATGCTTCGAGAAGAAGGAAGTTCAGGTGTTTCCTGTGTGGAATCTATACTATCGAAGAAAAACTGATATTCTTGTGGTTGACTCAGATTAGAACTCTCCCCCTGAATATCAGTTTTGGGGTAATAGGGTTTTGTTTCAAAAAATGTAACATCCATGGTGTGATAAAACTTTTGGTTGGTAGGACAGAAACATTTGTAACCCTTTTTGTTGGGAGAGTACCCTACAAAGATACATTTGGTAGATCGAGAGTCAAGCTTGGTTCGATGTTGTTGATGGATATGCACAAACACAGTACACCCAAATATTTTAAGAGGAAGATTGGAAATCAATCGACTTTGGGGAAAATGTTGTAAAAAAACTTGATTTGGAGTGGAAAAATCTAGTACTTTGGATAGAAGTCGATTGATTAGGTATGCTGCTGTAAGGACAACCTCACCCCAAAAACGTTTCGGAACATTGGATGAAAACAACAGAGATCTTGCCATGTCTAGAAGGTGTCTATTCTTTCTCTCAGCTATTCCATTTTGTTGAGGGGTATCTACACAGGAACTTTGGTGTATGATGCCCTCAGTTGATAGATATGAGCTAAGATTAGAATTAAAAAATTCTCTTCCATTGTCAGTTCTAAAAATTTGAATAGAAGTTTGGAATTGATTTTTAATCATTATTTTGAAATTCTTAAATATTTGAGGAACTTATGATTTATTTTTCATGAGAAAAATCCATGTGAGTCGTGTGTGATCATCTATAAAAGAGATGAACCACCGAGCTCCCGTGACATTTGGAACTTGAGAAGGACCCCAAACATCACTGTGTATCATAGAAAAAGGTTTCGATGCTTTGTATGGCTGAGTTGGATATGAAATGCGAGAGTGTTTTGCAAATTGACAAATTTCACAATGAAAGGAACTTGCACTTTTATTTCTGAATAAACTTGGGAAAAGTTTAGATAAGTACATAAAACTTGGATGGCCTAACCTGTAATGCCACATCATGACCGACCTCTCACTCTCACTTTTCAACTCACTAACAAACACATTAGAACTAGTTTGACAAGAAATAGGTTCACTCACTCCTAAATGAGATTGTCTCACAGAATCCGGTTGAACCTCTAGATGATAGAGCCTAGCATGACTCCTAGCACTGCCAATCATCCTCCCCGAAGTCAAATCCTGAAATTCACAGACATAAGGAGAAAAATTAGCTATACAATTAAGATCTTGGGTAATTTTATTTATGGAGAGTAAGTTGCAATCTATATTAGGAACATATAGAACAAATTTGAGTGTTATGTCCCTGGATACCACAACCGAACCAGTCCCTTTAACTTTTGCCAAAGAACCATCTGCAATTCTAACTGTGAGAGCTTCATTACAAGGAGAATATGTACGGAAAACTTGCCTATCTCCTGTCATGTGATCGGAGGCCCCGGAGTCTACAATCCAAGGCTTATAGTGCTCTTGTTTCACAGTTAAGGCCTTAAGAAAATTACCTTTTTGAGCTATGGAACCTGTCCCAACAATTGGTGGAGTTTGATGTAATTGCAGCAGCTTTCTCAGTCCATCAAGTTCCTCTTTGCTAAAATTCGCAAGTTGCTCTGAACTACCAGCCATGTTGCCTCGAATTTCCTTCTCTATTGCTGTCTTCGGCTTCCAATCAGCAGGTTTTCCATGGAGTTTCCAGCATTTTTCTTTGATATGACCAGGGCGACGGCAATGTTCACACCACGGCCTTCCCCCTTTTCGCGGCTGCTGCTGGTTTTGGACAGCCAAGGCTGATGACTCACCACCAGCAGTTGATTTTTCTGTTCCCAACATTAAATGGCGTCTACTCTCTTCCCTTCGGACCTCAGAGAAAGCTTCACGTAAGCTTGGCAGCGGTTTAGTGCTAAAAATCCTTCCTCTTACAGCATCAAAACTTGAATTTAGGCCCAAGCAAAATTTGTAGACCCGCTTACTCTCTATGATCCTCTTGTATTGTTTGAGATCAGCAGCAGTATCCCAGGAATATTTTTCAAAAGCATCCAATTGCTGCCAGCTTTGATGGAGTTTGTTGTAATACTGAGTCACGGATAAGTCACCTTGTCGGAGATCATGCAAGACGCCTTCAATTGTCACCAATTCAGGGGTGTTGTCTTTGTGAGAATAAGTGTCTTTTGCAGCCTCCCAAATCTCTGCAGCAGTTTCATATAAGAGAAAATTTTCTCCTATGTGTGGCTCCATGGAATTTACTAGCCAAGACATGACCTGACTGTTATCTCTCTTCCAGATTCTATAACCAGCATCTTGTTCATCTGGTTTGGTGATATTTCCTGTGAGATAATCTTCTTTCTCCTTGCTGCGGACATGAAACATGAAGGATTGAGACCATTGGATGTAGTTTCGTCCATTCAATTTGTAGATGGTGATGGGTGTGGATGAGTAGTTTGTCAAGTCTCCCCCATTGTTGTTGAACATAACAGTTTCGATGTTTGAGGAGGAGGATTTTGGGGTTCCAATTGAAGATTCGTTGGTGTTTGTCATGTTTGATATTTGATGTTGCTGCCGAGAATGAGATAGAGGCTAGAGCAGCTGATAAATACTGCCGGAATAAGCAGTGTAGAGTACTGCTGGAAAAACAGTAGATGAAGAACTAACCCTAGAACAGCTGAGGGAAGAATAAGTGTCTAGGGTTGCTCTGATACCATGTAAAAATTTAGGTTTGAATAGACTAATCTTTTATTTCATCAGAACATCTATTTATATACAATTAGTGTCCTAAACAATAGGTCTATTTCCTATTTTTAAAGGAGAAAATCTTGCCTAATCTATTCTAAATAAGGAAAGAATTATACAGCTAATTATATTTGATTTACAGCCTATTTTATAGCTAATTTACAGCAAAGAATCCCAACAGTTTGTTTTGCATTTTTTTTCATTTTTTCGTTTTTTTTAACATATGTATTCTGATGTTATTAAAAGTATTTGTTTTCTAGGGATATTTCTTGCTACCTGAATCAGCCAGGTCTCGGCATAACATACTTACTGTTAATGTTAGAGTATCAGTATTTGTTTTCTAGGGATATTTCTTGCTACCTGAATCAGCCAGGTCTTTGCATAACATACTTACTGTTAATATTAGAGCATCAGTTCGGCATTCTTGCATCAGGAACAGGTTATATTTCCTGAACATGACTACATTGCATGTTGACTTGTGTTGATATTGATAAATGTCAACTAAATAGTCTGTTTTTGTAGTTAGATGATTTAAATTATAAACTGTTATTTTGGTATAAACATCTATTCTGAATCCACGAATTTAAAGGCCTGTAGGATGATATTTAGAGCAAGGAATAATCAGTCTCACTAATTTCCAACTCTTTGTTGCATTTCTTGCAGGAAAATTGATATAGTCTTAATTCCCCCATCTTCAATGCTAAGAAAGAGCTGGCCTGTAATATAAGATCCTGATCATTCTATAATTCAGTTTATGCCTATTTTAAGTATTATTTTTATTAGTGTCAATGGAAATTCAGTGGAAGCTGGATGGACTATATGAACATCCTCCTTTTGATATGAAAATAGCAGTCGAGTTAGGATGTTATGTACAGATTTCTGTGTAGATGTGCAGAAGATCTGGTTGAAATGTTGATAATTATTGTAGCAAAATGAGTGGATACCATCAACTTTATTGGAATGTTAACTTGTTTTTTCCTCCGTGAAAATTGATTGCAATACTCTTAGTTTCAGAACTACTTGAAATTGTAACTGCATCTGTCAAAATACTGACCTTGACGTTTATTATTTTCCCCTCATCTGTAAGGATTAGAATCTTGGTGTTACATTTGTAAGACTTAATTACCACTGCTGTTAAATTAACCATTTGATAGAAAAGCTTCAGCTTGTAGGTAAGCACTCATAGAAGTATTGAGCTCTAAAGCACCCTCTCATGTGCAGTATTGACAGCCTTGTAATGCAGAAGAAACTCAAGTATAGATGCAAATTTGGATAGAGAACAAATTTAAAGAAATATAATACAAATATAACCATGTAGGGCACTCAAACCCTTGAGCATTTGGTTTACCTTGAAATTTGTGTCTTTTTGAAATCAATTATAGGAACTGGCATGTTGAGCTGAAAGATTGTATAATGTTAAAAAAGTTTAGAATGTCATTTCTGAAGATAATTCTCATAAAATCAAAACTTTGTTGCAATTTTAAGGTTCAGCTTTATGCATGTGCAGGTTAAATGCTAAAAGATTTTTTAATGACTGTGTTTATATATTTATTATTTTATTTGACGGGTGGCAGCAACTTCTTATAAACAGATTTGTTGGATATGATACTATTTTGATGAATAGCTTATTGAATTTTCCTGGTCAAGGTTTGCTGAATGCATTTCATACGTATATGTCTTTTGAGTGTATAATTGGTTCTCTGAATGCACTTTAACTAATGATATTAAATTATTAATTTTGCAATGTCAAAATGCCTAGAGTTGTGGAATGATTCTGTGCACAGTGATTTTGAGTTAGTCAACATTCCTATTGTGTTTAATCAGTTTTTGGAAACTGGTTGCAGGTTATTTTTACAACTACTAACAACAGAATTTTACAATCTTAGTTATGCACAGGAACCACCAGAAGGTCCTGTGAAATTTGGAGGTGTGTTAACTTTTGCCATATAGTTATGCGCAAGCTGCTTTTTATGCAATGAGGCTGCCTTGTCATGCAATAACATGTCGATAATTCACTTTATCTACATCTTATGTGGTCAATTGTTATCAAAGTATCATTATTGAGCTCTCATCTATTTAGGTTTTTCAATTGATGGTATTTCAGCATGTACCAAACCATAGTGGACTAAGATGTCTCATTTTTGAATGCTAAAGAACCTTCATTCAATTAATCAAATTATGTTATGTGTTTCTGGATTTAGCTGCATGCATGAGAAGGGGGGTGGGTGGGGAGGGAAGGCAGTGCATATTATAGTTTAAATAGTTCTGTTAAGACATTTCTTTGTGGATTAATGTTAGTGAAGGTGGCTTTGGGGTGAAATTGTTTCTTCGGTTATTTAACTATTCTTTCGGAAGAAAGGGTGAGTGGGTATTGGTTTGTGCTGGTGCCCAACGTTCCTTGAGAACATTCATGCCCTTTTGTCTCGTAAAGGATCACTCTTTATTGTCCTGCCGGGGTCTATGGTGTTAGATTCCGCACTAATGGGAAGCCGATGAGGACTTTTTTTGCACATGCAAAAAGTATGTAGAATAATTAAACAGAATAATTTGTATTACATTTATAATAATTTGATTGAAAATGACCTTTGCATCCCTCAAACTGAGTACAAGATAACAAAAGTAAAAGGACTCTTCTTTTCTTTTTTTGGAAATTTGTTTGTGGAAGTTTCCAATTGTTTCATGAGTCTGGACTGGGAATGCTAAAACTGAGACTTTGCCATTCTGTTTCTCTAGATAAGTATTGTGCTAACTGACAATGAGATTAGGTCTATAGGGAAGTAAAAATGACTAATGTATCATTACCGCCATGTCTATACACTAGCTGGCTTGAGTATCCAGAACATGCAGTTCTCCTTTGCCACTCGCTCCCTCTTCTGCAATAGAAAAAAATAAAAAAATGAAGAGCCATTTGGAATTGATAGCATAAAAATTAGAAGGAAATTCTCACCTGTATTATTTGGCAAATGTCATGTTGTCAACGTTCGGAAATGGTCGATTTAGAGATCCAAATGCCCAGACTGCGGTTTGGTATAATAAATGGTAATAAATGTAATAAACATTGTTTAAGGTTGGTATATCGTAATAAAAGTGGAGGAATGTTGGTTATGGTGGATGGATAGTAGTAATAAAGTAGGTAATAATGGAAGAAAGGAGGGAGAAAAGTGCAAAGACAACGATCTTTTTGTGGTTCGGCGAGTGCGTCTACGTTCACGGGCCACTCTGAATTAATTCCGACAGAGTGACGGCAATATTAGGGTTCTTAACCTGTTTTTACAATGAAAATCTTTCCTATTTATAGAGGAGGGGAGATACAAAAAAGTATTACACACGTTTCTGATCATGATTATTCTTAACTAATCTGACATAAGTTATATTGCATTTATTGCTATAGTAATGATTATTCTTCACACGCCCACGTCTTTATGAAATGCTTCAGGTAAAGTCTTCATTTCATTAAATGAGCCGTCACCGTATTGAATGCTTCCGGGAACTGTTGAGATGACACCGACGTAAAATCAAGGGATTAGGTGGGTCTGGTGGCTGACCTTTCAAGGCATTCCTTTGGCGCGGTCTTAGCGATTAGGCGACCTGTATAAGTTGAGAAAATGCTAAGGCGGACTTCAGCTGACATGGACTGGAGACAGACCAAATGGATCTTGGTGTTATGCAAGCTAGCGAGCTCGTTACAGCGTTCTGCAAGTTGGACTTTTTGGGCCTCTTGGTACTGTGCTTGTCTCTCGAGCCTTCAACGACCCATTTACCTATGTTCAGAAAACGGGTATAACACATGCCCTCCAGCTCTCAGTTCGACCTGTGGACAGGGAGCTGAATTGAGATACATCTGGTACCTGTTTGCGAGCTTATGAGAAGTCACTTTAAATTCCGATCCGTTATTTTTGACATGTGGTTATGATGCAGATATCTAGAACTGTAAGCACGTCTCGGGCCGTGCACATTAAATGCGCACATCTTGTAACTAACAAAGCATGATGACAAAGGACCGAGGCATGCGCTGAACCATCAGATTTGAGGCAGTTACCCTTTTCAGCTTAATCGAACGGTTAGGGGTTTGAGACCCGAGATTATATAAACCAGGCATCTCTTTCATTTTTCACTTTTGCTTCCTCTTCCAGATTTCTTCTTCAAGACTTTCTTCTCTGCTTCTTCTCCATTTTCATGAAAGCCTTCTACAAACTCACTATTTCGGAGTTCAAATCTCACCTCGAGCATACACAGTAAGTTCCCTGACCTTGCTCTTCGCATTATAGTGGTTGTTTCTGATTCTGCGTATGTGTTTTTGCTTTCTCGGCCTGCTTTCTAGTTTGAGATATTGCTTGTGTGTTTAGCTTGTTCTGCTTCGAAGTTTGCATACTTATCTAGGCATAAAATGTTCTGTACGCTACTTGTGATATCTTGTGTCTCTTTATTAAAATGGCTTCACTGTCGATGAATTGTGATGCATGCTTGCGAAGTTTTGGTGCTTGAAGTCGACATTGTGCGCACCGTTAGTGATTTTGTAACCGTTTGTAGCCTTTGTTATTTGTTGATGTGGATTTTGCTGCTTGGGTTTTGAGTCATTGCCTTTAAACTATTTGATAGAATCCCTGTAGACAGGATTATAAAATGTAGGTTTCAGGAAATTTTCACCTGATGGGCTTGCATTCTGGGCCCTCACCACTTTTAGTAGTGAAGTGTGCGACCTGGCGTTTTTGTTTCCTATCTCTCTCTTTGCAACTTAGAAAATTCTTCCTCTGTCTTAACCTTAGGTAGGTTTTTTGTTTTGTTTTGTTTTGTTTTTTTTTTGTTTGTTGGATTATGCAGATAATGATTGGTATCCTCTTTTTCTTGTTCGAGTTTTATGATGATCAGCTGTTGGCTTTCATGGTTTTAATTCTTGTCTGGTTGTTTGGACTTTTCACTCTCATCAGGTCTTTCTCTCTCTCTCTTCTGTTAATTACACTTAGTAAAAGGATACATATGTATGCATGCTGTCTTAGCTTGACAGATGAGTATCCATTATTTGATAAGATTGTTATGCCTGTTCAAGCCCTGTGGTCTTACCTACAGGTGCCTAGATCTTTGGCTTTGATATATGCTGAGCTGGGTTTGGCTTGAGCAATGATGTACTAGATAGAATATCTGTGGCCCAGTGAGGGCCATGGATGCACATCTTATTAAACAGTACTTCTTTTGATCATGCATTTAGCATACCCTCTTAACCGCCATTTGCTTATTGTATTGCAGTGTCCGAACCCCAATCTCAATGAAGTTCTTTCCTCGCTTCTTCTTGCTCTATTTTCTGGTTTTCCACATATATTTCTTCTCATATGGTTATGGTATGGTTCTGTTACTCTTTTTGTTCATTTTTGTTTTAACCGGAATCCGTACATTGGTTTTTAAAGTATAAATATAAATTTATTAATTTGTAGGTTTTTCATATTTGGCACTTTCTACAACTGCATGGATTATGCAGCATCTCATTCTGTACTTCTGGAACCACTTTGAGGTAACTAATTCTTGCAAATATATATATATATATATATTTGTGATATTGATCGTGATGATTCATATCTTCTGCTAAATTGATATTCTTAAATGAAATTTCTCTTGCAAACTGCCTTTGATTATTTGTCTCCAAGTTGAAATTGTTTTTACCAAGAATGTATTTGTAGGTTCGAGCTCATTATATTCTAATACTCGATCACAATTGGCTTATCTTTGTTGTTGTGAGGATTTATCCTGAGAAGTCCCTGCTGTCATTACTGTGTTGGTGTCATTTTTGTTTAATTTTGGTTTTATTTTATGTTCTCAAATTGTGTTTGATCATTTTTCCTTTGCTTATTTCATATTTGGTACTAGCCCTGCAAAGGTTCATGCTAAACTGACGGTCTCAGTTTCAGCAACATCCAGATTTCCACATTGCCTCGTCTACCATTCTTCCATCAACATTACACATCACATGATTGAATACCAGGAATCCAGTTCCACCAAATCCAGACATTGCCCTGGACCAGGCTTGAGACCAGGATCTGACCAATCAACACCAGGAAATAGAGCAAAAGGTCCTGGATCAGATCGATAAGAAAACAACAATTCAGACAGGGCTGGTAATCTTATGGAGATTCCTGGACAATCTGGCCTTAGACAAGGTGAAACCGTCCCCAACACTAGGAACATGAATTCATTCAGCTCACTATTGAGCTTCTACTTTGCCCAGCTCAGCCTGAACTGACGGCACCAATCTTAGCGAGCTCGCTCAGATCACTCAGCACAGCCCGAACTAAGGGCATTCCCCTTCAGCGAGCTCGCTCAGCTCACTCCCTTAGCGAGCTGAGATCTTTTTCTAGCTTAGGTTGTTTCTCATACCTCTCAACTCGCCCTTACAAGCTACAGCCTTAGGCCAGCTCAACCAGGCACCCCTGATAAGCTACGATCTCACTCAACTCTTTTTGCGAGCTCACACTCCAGCTCAGTCCAAACAGGTGGGATGGAGAGCAACAAGCATAACTCAGCTCGCTCTCCAGTTCAACCATCTCGACCAGTTGAAATGCGTTAGAGGCCTCCTTTAGCTCGCACCTGCGAGCTCTTGCCCGAACTCACACATGCTTACTCTTAACACTCATTTCTTCAGACTTACATTAGCACCAACACATTCCGACCTCAATTAATCTGACATTCATATACTTAACACATACATTATCAATTCTTCACAAAATTATCAGGTCGTGACCTCATCAGGTTCAGCGACAGAAACCAGCTCATCTAAATTTAAAACTAAATCACCATAACTCAGAATTATTTTCAGTCATTTCACCTACCAGATCCTTGCTCAACCTTTGCCTTGCTTCCTTGCTCGCTTTTAGCTTCAATCACTAGATCTACATACCAAAATTTTAGTTAAACACCTGCACACTAGGAGCTGTTCTCGACAGTTTTCTTACCAACCTAAAATCATATAAACTCATTTTTTTTTTTTTCATTAAATCTTATCAAATTTGGTCCTCACCTTCCAATCAGTTTGATCTTCCTTAAAAATTACAGAAATCAGCCTGGAGCAGTTGTAGATTTGCTCTCCTTCCTTCTCCGGCGACAACTCTCTCTCTCTCTCTCTCTCTTTCTTTTTCTCTTCCAGATTTTTCTTTTACCGACCCACTCACCATACACCTATATTTATAGGTGTGCGTTAAGCTTGATTCCACCCTTGGACTTCTTTAAAATTATGCTTTTACCAAATTCTAGAGAATTCTTCATTTTTCCCCAATGTCATTGTCCTTTCCTCATATTTACAATTTTGTCATTCTTTATAAAATTTCTTATTTTTATCATTTTACCCTCAACTTTTAATATTTAATTTTTCGCCCGATCATCCCAAAATCTCTATAAAAATTAAATTGTACTTCCAAACACTTTAAAATCTTTTTATTATTTTATAAATAAAATTTATCTCATCTTATACATGAATATAGTACAACTTAGGAGAGAGCGTTACAATTCTTCCCCCCAATAAAAATTTTGTCCTTCAAATTTACATACTACACTAAAAAGATGGGAGTACCTCTAATGCATTTAATCTTCATGCTCTCAAGTAATTTATTCTATCTCCTCCACATACTTTCACTAAAGGGATAACTTTACTTTGCAGCACCTATTCTCTACGGTCTAATATCTGCACCAGTTTCTCTTCATAAGTCAGATTCATTTTTAGTTCTACCGGTTGTTCCTTAAGTATATGGGAGAGATCTGCGACATACTTGCAGAGCATGGATACATAGAATACATCATGAATCTTGCTCAATTATTGAGGCAGTTTTAATCTACAGGCCATAAGTCCTACTCTCTCCAAGATTTCGTACGGACCGATATAGTGCGAACTCAACTTCCTACGCTTCCCAAATCTGAGCACACCCTTCCATGGAGATATCCTGAGAAATACTCTATCCCCAACTTCAAACTCAAGGTTCGTATGGCGATTGTCCACATAGCTCTTTTGTCTATCATTTGCTACCTTAAGCTTGTCCCTAATGATCTTAATCTTATCTGAAGTCATTTGGACAAGCTCGTGACCTATCAGCTTCTTCTCGCCTACCTTACTCCAACATACTGGAGTTCAGCACTTCCTTTCATATAGAGCTTCATATGGAACCATACCTATACTAGCCTAATAACTGTTATTATATGCGAACTTCACAAGCTGTAGGTATATATCCCAACTCCTTCTGAATTCCAAAGCACACGTTCTGAGTATGTCTTCAAGCGTTTGAATGGTTCTCTTTGATTGACCATCCGTTTGGGAATGAAAAGTCATGTTAAAGTCCAGTCGAGTACCTAGAGCCTTCTGCAAGCTGAGCCAAAACTTGGAAGTAAATCTAGGGTCGCGATTTGATACAACAGAAACCGATATACCATGGAGTCTCACGATCTCATCTATGTAAAGCTACGCCAACTTGTTAAGAGGGTAATTGCTCTTAATTGGTTGGAAATGGGCTGACTTCGTCAATCTGTCTACTATCATCCATATGACATCATACCCCCTTTGACTACGCGGAAGCCCTACAACAAAATCCATGGTGATATTATCCCATTTTCATTCAGGGATGGAAAGCAGCTGAAGTAATCCTGCCAGTTTCTAATGTTCTGCTTTCACTTGCTGAATGATGAGGTAATAAGATACGAATGCAACGATCTCTCTCTTTATCCCTTCCACCAGTAATGCCTTTTCAGGGTACGGTACATCTTCGTGTTGCCCGGATGCATGGCTTATGTTGAAGAATGATCTTCTTCCATGATTTTTCTCTTCAGATCATTAATATCTGGCACACATAGATGTTGTCCCACTATCAAGATGTCTTCTTCCCTTATCGTAAAATCCACTTGGCATCCTTCTCCAATTTCTTATCTTATCTTTACCAACTAGGGATCTTGCCACTACTGTTCCCTTATCTGGTCTATCAGAATGGGGCGAACATAAAATACAACTAATAAAGCCCCTGAGTCTGCTACACCTCGTCAGGCTCCCAACGATCTCAATTCCATTAAAAGTGGAAATATACTATCCTCAAATGAGTTAGGGAACTCGTAGATCATCGACTCAAAGCATTTGCCACTACATTGGCTTTCCCGGGGTGGTACTCTATTGTACAATCATAATCTTTAATCAATTCCAACCACCGCCGTTGCCTCATATTTAGCTCTTTTTGAGTGAACAGATACTGCAGACTCTTGTGATCTATAAAGATCTGGCAAGGGACGCCATAGAGGTAATACCTCCAAATTCGTAGCGCAAATACTACTGCTGTGAGCTCCAGATCATGGGTAGGGTAGTTCTGCTTATGCGGCTTTAACTGTCGGGAAGCATATGCTACAACTTTACCATTTTGCATCAAAACAAACTAAACCCTGTCTTGAGGCATCACTAAAGATAGTGAATCCATCATCCCCTGTTGGTAAAGTTAACACTGGAGCTGAGGTCAGTCTTCTCTTTAGCTCGTCGAAACTCTATTGGCAGGCGTCTAACCATTCAAACCTTTTTTCTTTTCTGGTCAACCTGGTTAGTGGGGTTGTTATCTTGGAAAACTTTTTTACAAATTTCCTGTAGTAACCTACCAGTCCAAGGAAACTCCGGACCTCAGTAACATTTATAGGCGGTCTCCAACTCATTATTGCTTCTATCTTCTGAGGATTTACACTGATTCCTTCAGTGAATACTACATGACCCAGGAAAACAACGCTATCTAGCCAAAACTGGCACTTACTAAACTTTGCATACAGTTGATGCTCTCGCAGGGTCTGTAGTACTATCCAGAGATGCTTTGCATGCTTTTTATAACTACTAGAGTATACCAAGATATCGTCGATATACAAAACCACGAACTTGTCTAGATACGGTCTGAAGATCCTGTTCATTAGGTCCATGAATGCTGCTGGGGTATTAGTCAATCCAAATGGCATGACTAAAAATTCGTAATGCCCATGTCTGGTTTTGAAATCGGTCTTATGAACGTCTTCAGCACGAATTCTCAACTGATGATAGCCTGACCTCAAGTCAATCTTTGAATACACTCTAGATCCCTACAGCTGGTCGAATAAGTCATCGATTCATGGGAGCGGATACTGATTCCTTATAGTCACTTTGTTCAACCATCTGTAGTCTATGCATAACCTTAAGCTCCCGTCTTTCTTTTTGACAAACAACACTGGAGCTCTCCAAGGCAAATGACTGAGTCGTACGAATCTTTTATCCAATAATTCCTCCATCTGTACTTTCAACTCTCTCAGCTCAGCTGGGGCCATTTTATATGGTGCGATCAAAATTGGCTTGGTTCCCAAGATCAAATCTATTTCAAATTCCATCTCTCGGTCTGGAGGCAGTCCTAGAAGATCTTTCGAAAACACATCTGGAAAGTCTTTAACTACTGAGATATCTTCTAAGCTCGCTCTGCCATATCTCTCTTTTACGATATAGGCTAGATATCCCTGGTAAGACTTCCTAAGTATCTTGCTGGCCTCAATTGCTGATATGACACTCATAGAAAAGGATCTTTGTATCCCACGGAAAATAACATCTGGCTCTCCAACTTTGGGAAATCTGACTTCTTTTTGAAAACAGTCCACCCAGGCATGATGTATGGACAACCAATCCATTCCTAATATGACATCGAAGTCACAGATGTCCAATACAATCAAATTCGCTGGGAACTCTCCCTTTTCGATGACTACTATACTTCCTCGGAATATTCTCTCTACTTAAAGAAAACTTCCCGTAAAGGTAGACACTACCATGCTGCAATTTAGAGGTTCCGGTTTGACACCATTATCCTTAGCAAACCTCCTAAACATGAATGAATGGATAGCCCCAGGGTCCATTAACGCATATGCATCATAATTGAAGACTAAAATAATACTTGTCACGACCTTCGGAGTAGCGTCTGCCTCATACTAGGTCACCGTGAACACTCTGGCCTGGGTACGGGGTCTGCCTGACTGACCTCTGAAAGGTACACCTCTGCCTGATGCTCTACTAGGCTGGCCAGAACTTGAGGTTCTTCTGGCTTGGGATCCCCTCTGATTGAAATTCTTGGCCTCCATTAGTCTGCGCTGGTGCTGCGGCCCTAGTCTCCGGCTTGAAAGCTGAAGTTGCGTTCGGACAATCCTTCATGAAATGGCCCTCTTGTTTGCATCTGAAACACTTGGTGCTATCTCTGAAATATTCGTCCGGATGCATTCTTCGGCAGTTCTTGCACATCGGCTAGTTTTTCCAACTGTCATTGCTGCTTCCGGAGCCTACTGATTGCTTTACTGAGCCTTGGCTAAATTGGGTCCCTTGGCTTGATCGTCGATTGCTTAATCCAATAGATAACTCTCTACTCCTGGTAAACTTGCTAGGTCCTCCGGAGAAGTTTCTTGACCATCCACGTTTCTGAATCATCTTCTTAGGCTAGGGTATAGCTTCGATGCTTCTTTCCACTCTAACAGCTGCCTCTACCAACTCACCGTACTGCGAATGAGCTATTGATGCTACATAAGCTCGAATCTTCGGATTCAAGCTTGTTGCGAATCTCTTGGCCTTCTGCTCCTCATCGTTCGCTATGAAGGGTACTATACGAACCAGCTCTGAAAATCTCTTCTCATAATCTACCACAGATGAGTTGCCCTGCTCCAGCTTGAAGAATTCTTCAATTCTTGCATCCTGGTAGCTCTTTGAGTAGAACTTATCCATGAATTCCTGCTTGAATAGTGCCCAAGATACTCCTGCTATGTTCCGTCTCTGAATGACCTTCCACCAATCTTTTGTTCTATCCTTCAGGAGGAAGGCGGAGAATGCTACCATTTGATCCTCTGAGCAGGCCATGACTTGAAAGATCTCCTCATTAGTCTCTAACCATAATAATGTGCACTTTAGATCGTCGATCCCATCGTAAGGCCTAAAGCCCAATTTCCGAGCGCGTTCAATGAAAACCCTTAATTCTCGCAGCTAATGAAATGCTGCTGCCAAAACTTGGGCTAATTGCTCTATATTCATATTCCCACTTGCGTGTTACACAAGTCGCGAAGGTCCAACTTGATCTTGATCTATGGACAAGTTGACGAACTCGTCAACATGTCCCTCCTCTAGTGTAGGTACCTGAGCAGCTACTCTCCTAGATGGGTGACCTCGACGACGCATGATTCTGTGAAATTTAGTCATAAAATGTATAAATGGGAAGTTAAAATCGTATTATTGAAATCTTTAGGTAATTTATGAAAAAATTTAACTGAAAACAATGTTCAAAAAAACATTTACACAAAAGTTTCTAAAACTCTCGTTTTGATACCAAACTGATAAGACCCGACTCAGATTCCCTCTAATCAACCTGGCGGTCCTGCCAAGCACCCCACGAGACCCTTCTGAGGTCTAACTATTAAGACTAAAAAAGGATATCGTGGAATGAACCTGTATCAATAAGTAACTTTGCTAAGCAAGAAAACCATCAAATTTAAAATTTCATTTCAACATCCATGCCCATCATATTGTGACTAAAACATTGTCATAAATATGCAAATATCTAATTTAGGCATGTCCTCATAGTTATATATAAAAATTCTACAAAATATTATTCAAATTTTAAAATATGCATGATAACATAATTGATAATAACATTAAAAGCACAATGTTCACAAAAGAAATAATGCAGCGTCGTCAGTTGTCTGACCCACCTAGTTTGATTGTAGCGAATTGGTACCCTAATTCCTTGCACCTGCACTTGGGAGATTTTGTAATATAGAACAAAAAATAACAGTAAACTATAAAGCCTAGTGAGTGCGAGGGTTTGATTAAATTAAGTTTTATAAAATACCCCCTGAAAACATTTTTCTTTAAAAAGGATTTGTTTTCGAAAATCTGAGTTTTATAAATTTTCTTTAGGAATTCAAAAACTTTTTCTAAAATAGTTTCTTTATGAAATTTGCTTTTCAATAGTATGCTGCTCTTACTAAAATCTGTACTAATAGGAAACCCAAGGAAAGTTACAACCACATGAACGGGTAGACTAGCTTCGCTCAGTGTGGGGGTCACGTGGCGGAATAGCTATCACTGCACACCGTGACAAAGCTACAAAGACACCCCGCTAATGCGTGGTGGAACTATCATTGCACACCGCAAGCGAGACAATACCCCACAATATAGAAGACAACTCAATAGACATGAGAGACTCTATCCCCCCGATGTTAACAGGACTAATTCTCCCAACACTTGCTATATATTGTGGGGTATACCGGTTGGGTCTAAATGCTAGAATATCTGTCTATTAACAACCCTGGGTTGTTCCATTAGTTCTTGAAAATCTTTACTTTTTTTTTTTTTATTTAACTTTCTATATTCAAATAAGCTAGTCTTTCATGCTAAACGTGAATTGTTGATAGGCTAAAAATAATTTATGAGAATTTATATAATAATTGCAAGAAAATTTGAAAAGCATTTTAACATAAAGTAAATCTATTCACACTCACTGCTTGTTGTCCTATTCATTTGCTCCAATGCTTCCACGATCTCCTCAACGACCTCCTCTATTAGCCTGCTATCACCTATAGTTATTCACAAATAAAACTCTCACTTAGCTAGCTAAATTACTATCAAACTCCTAATCCATATGAGCTGCTAAGGACTGCAATACTGTCAGTCTAGCTGAAGTTGCGAGCTCGCACCTTAGCTCGTCCCAGCTCGAGCCTTCGGCGAGCTCCTACTTTGCCCTACTTAACACGAACTGAGGACACCAATCTTAGTGAGCTCGCTCAGATCACTCAACACAGCTCGAACTAAGGGCATCCCCCTTCAGCGAGCTCACTCAGCTCACTTCCTTAGCGAGCTGAGATATTTTTTTAGCTCAAGTCGCTTCTCAAACCTCTCAACTCGCCCTTGCGAGCTACAACTTTAGGCCAACTCGACCAGGCACCCTTGATGAGTTGCGACCTCACTCAACTCTTTTTTGTGAGCTCATACTCTAGTTGAGTCCAAATGGGTGAGATGGAGAGCAACAGACATAACTCAGCTCGCTCTCTAGTTCGACCATCTCGACCAACTGAAATGCGCTAGAGGCCTCCTTCAACTCGCACCTTGCGAGCTCCTGCCTGAACTCATACACGCCTACTCCAAACACTCATTTTTTCAGACTTACATTAGCACCAACACATTTCGACCTCAATTAATCTCACATTCATATACTTAACACATACATTATCAGTTCTTCACAAATATATCAGGTCGTAACCTCATCAGGTTCAGCGACAGAAACCAGATCATCTAAATCTAAAACCAAATCACCACAACTCAGAATTATTTTTAGTTATTTCACTTACCAGATCCTTACTCAACCTTTGTCTTGCTTCCTCGCTCGCTTTTAGCTTCAATCACCAAATCTATATGCCAAAATTTTGGTTAAACACTTATACATCAGGAGCTGTTCTCGACAGCTTTCTCACCAACCTAAAATCATAAAAACTCATTTCTTTTTTATTAAATCTTACCAGATCTGGTTCCTCACCTTCCAATCAGCTTGATCTTCCTAAAAAATGGCATAAATTTGCCTGGAGTAGCTGCAGATCTGCTCTCCTTCCTTCTCCGACGATAGCTCTCTCTCTCTCTCTCTCTCTCTCTCTCTCTCTCTCTCTTTTTCTCTTCCAGGTTTTTCTCCTATCGACCCACTCATTACACACCTATATTTATAAGTTAAGCTTGATTCCACCATTAGACTTCTTTAAAATTATGCTTTTATCAGATTCTAAAGAATTCTTTATTTTTCCCCTAATGTCTTTATCTTTTCCTCATATTTACAATTTTGTCATTCTTTATAAAATCTCTTATTTTTAGCATATTACCCTTAATTTTTAATATTTAATCTTTCTCCTGATCATCTCGAAAATTTTATAAAAATTAAATTGCACTTCCAAACACTCTAAAAATCCTTTTTATTAGTTTATAAATAAAATTTGTCTCATCTCATACATGAATGCAGTACAACTTGAGAGAGGGCGTTACACCTACTTTTACATTGTTCTTCCTCTCTAGCCTTTACTTTACTTGTTTTATTGCTTATTGCTATCAGGATTGTGGTCTGGTCCTAGAATCTCTAGGTCAACTCAATTCCAACGTCGACATTTTGACATTAAAAAGAGGGCCCAACTGCGGTTTTGAGATTTTCGGTCACTGTTGCTTGAATCTTGATCAGTAGCCATGGCTAGAGGAAGAGAAACAAGAAGCTTTGATGTAGTGATTGAATAGTCCAGGGATCATGTGGAGCAACAAAACACTTTGCCTCCATTTCCCTCACACCAGCTGACGGCTATCACTGCTGTCGGAGGAGATGCTATGCAGAGTTGGTAACAACGTTAGGAAGCCTTGGAGGACATCGTGATATAGTTGGCGGAAACGGTTAAGGCTCTAGAGTAAGCTTAAGTCCAGGCTGTGTAGAGACAAGTTGAGGTTGCACCCCTTACAGAAGCCTGCCAGCGACCAGCTAATTGAATTATGACTCCGGAAGGGAGAACGGATAGAGAAAGGTTGCTATAAGAAGGGTCGATCCACTCCTTAAACTTGAACTCAAAGAGAAGGGATACCTCGCCCTATAGGCTTGAGAGTGAGGGTAAACCATAATTGTAGTCATCATGTGAATATTAGTCATGAACATGAGTAAGCTCGTTCAATCGTAATGACAACGAGTATGACCTATGAGAGAGCTCATAGTTGGTGGAAAGTTTTCACAGGGGGTGTAGATAGTGAGATTACCACTCGTTCGAGTAAAAGAGCAGGAGTAGGTGGTCCCTTATAAGACGATCTGAGCCCCAAGACCTGATGGTGAAAGAACTGCCACAAAATGTTCCACAGTTGGAGGCGCGACTGAGGCCCCAGAACTAAGGAGAGTAGCATGTAGAGAGAACCTTGTTTGCTAGAGAAGTCGAGATGTGGCCTCTGCCTTCCAGGTTCAAACTCTCCAACATTCCACCTTATAATGGGGATAACAACCTCTATGATCATTTGGATACCTTTAATGTATAGATGGACTTGCAGACATCCAATCCCTTTGTAAAGTGCTGTGTATTCCTAATAACACTAGGAGAAATTCCTAGAGCTTAATTAAACGTCTCCCTACTCGTAGCATAAGCAATTAGGAAGAATGCCAAATAAGGTTTATAAATTAGTATAGAGGGTTGAAAAGGCAACTCGTGCCACTGTATCACCTTGCCACGATCTTTGAAATGAGGTGAGCAATGTAGAAAGTCCTTTGGATGAAAGTATTTTAACAACAATCTCAGTAGGGCTCAGAAAGGATGGAAAGCTCTACGAGAGTATATATAAGACTCCAGTGAAGGGCCTGAGTGAGTTTTACAAGCGAGTTGTTAAGGAAATAAGATAAGAAGAGGCTTTTAGGCCAAAGAAGCCTAATAATCCACAGAGTGAAGCAGGTAGCTCCCACCAAGAAAAAAGGAGAAATCATGGCAGGAATGAGAATGGTGACTAGAAAAACCGCTCTAACAACCAAGTGGCAAAGCGAGCTAGGTATGAGCCTAAAAGGGAGTGACCTCCTCTTCGAGGCCAGTATGGAAGCTACAACGTCTTGTTGGATTCCCAAGATCGAATTTTTGCAGCGGAAAGAAATAGGGAGGATTTTGGGAAGCCTAGCCCCACAAATATTCCAAGTAGGTTCTGGAACCTAAGGAAGTTTTGTACCTACCATAATGAAGCCGAGCACAATACTTCAGATTGCTAGGAGTTAAATGGTGCTATTGAAGACTTAATCAGACAAGGTTGCTTAAGGGAATATGTAGGCAGACCTACGAATCAATGACCTTAGTAATAACATTCTCAATCTCAATAACAATAGCTAGCGCAACAGCAACATCAGCAAACCCCTGAGCAAGGACAAAAGCCTACAGTAAGAACCATCTTTACTATATATGGAGGGCCCTATATTATAGGTACATCCAATAGATCGCATGAATGTTGTGTAAAAGAAGCGAATTATGTCCTATTCACAAGTCACAATAGGCTAGGAGGACCTACAAAGAAGGCAAAGATATCCTTAAACAACATTGTTTTTACTGAGGAAGATGCCAAAGGTGTGTGTTGGCCCTATAATGATGCCCTGGTCATTTGAGCGAAGATTAGCAACGCCTAAGTGTGGAGAATCATGGGTGATACGAGGAGTTCGGTGAATATCATGTATAAAGAGTGTTATGACCATATGAGACTAGAAATAGAATAACTGAAGCCTTCCCCAAAACCCCTTTATTGCTTCACCAGAGACTTTATCACCCCAATTGGTCAAATAAGACTTCCACTCACACTTGAGGATTCAGGTCATCAAACAATTGTGATGGTAGATTTCTTGATTATTGACTGCCCATCAGTCTATAATGTGATCTTGGGAAGACCTGTAATGAACGACCTAGACATGGTTACCTCTATTAGGACTCTCATAATCAAATTTCCAACCCCTAATAAGGTAGACTGTGCGTGAGATGAGCAACACCTGACCCAACGTTGTCATGAAGATGCAGTCAAGATGGATGTTCAAAGAAAGAAAATGAACATGGTTTCATATGGCTGACCATGAGCAATAATTGAAAAGGGGATGAGCCACAACCTCGACCCACACGAGGTAGATACAGATAGGGCAATCGGGCCCGTTGAAAAGCTCGAGGATGTCCAAGTTAGTGAGGAAGATGTTGAAAAATGCTTAAAGTTGAAACGAGATTTAGCTCCAGAGATAAGATCCCAGCTCGTTGACTTCCTCAAGGTGAACCTGAATGTTTTTGTTTGGAATCACGAAGATATGGTGGGAATAGATGCCAATGATATGTCTCATAAATTAAACATTGACCTCCACCACAAGTCGATTCGCCAAAAGAGAAGGCCAATGACGGGAGAACGATATGCTACTTTAAAGAAAGAGGTGGACAAGTTGTTGGCCAATAAGTTCATCCCTGAGGCCTACTACCCTACTTGGGTAACTAATCCTGTTTTCGTGAAGAAGAAGAATGGAAAATGGAGAACCTATATTGACTTCAGGGATCTGAACAAGGCGTGCCCAAAGGATTGACTAGCTTGTAGATGTAACAATTGGCCACCAACTCCTAAGTTTCATATATGCCTACTTGGGCTCCAATCAGATATCGATGAGCCTAGAAGACGAGGAGGCCACCTCATTCATCACGGACTGTGATATATACTATTACAAGGTAATGCCCTTTGGGCTAAAAAATGTAGGGGCAACCTATCAACGACTGGTTAATATGATGTTAAATGAGCAAATCGAGAAGACAATGGAGGTATATGTGGATGATATGCTAATGAAGTCCAAACAAATGACTGATCATGTGCACAACATGAGCGAAATGTTCCAAATACTGAGAAACTATTAGATAAAGTTGAACCCATTTAAATGTGCATTCGTGGTGGTCTCTGGTAAGTTCCTTAGTTTTATGATGAATAATAAAGAGATCGAAGTGAACCCGGATAAGATTAAGGCACTGATCGAAATGAGGTCCCTTACTCAGGTCAAAGATGTGCAGAGCTTTAATGATCAGGTCGCAGCTCTCAACAGATTCATCTCTAAAGCCACTGATAAGTGTGTCCCCTTATTTGATGTGTTGAAAAAAGTAAAGAACTTTGAATGGACTGAATAGTACGAAACAACATTTCAACAATTGAAAGAATATATAGGTCAAACTTCAATCTTGTCCAAGCTAAAAGAAGGGGAGAAGCTTATTTTATACTTAAGTGTGTCTTAGCATGCCTTAAGTGCCGTTTTGGTGCGAAAAGAGGAAAAGATGTAGCTTCCTATATATTATGTTAGTAAAAGGTTGTTAGATGCCGAGACCAGATACTCGTAGATGGAGAAACTAGCATATTGCCTGGTAGTCACATCACGGAAGCTGTGTCCATATTTCCAAGCCCATAAAATTGAAATCCTCACGCAATACCCGTAAGCAAGTCTTTCAGAATTTAGATACTTCGGGCCGACTACTCAAGTGGGCTATAGAGTTGGTGCAGTTCGACATTGAGTACAGGTCGAGATCAACAATTAAGGCTCAAGTTTTAGCAGATTTTAGTACAGAATTCAGCAGACCTGTAGAGGAAGAGGCCGAGCCTTCTGATGGCCCGACCTGGAAATTATATGTGGATGAATCATTTAACGAACGAAAGGTTGGGGCGGGGGTGTTGCTAATCAGCCCCAAAGGTCACAAGATCCTCTATGACTTAAGGCTCGAATTTCAGGCCACCAATAATGAAGCTAAATGTGAGACATTGCTCATAGAACTCCACCTGGCAAAAGAGATGCAGGCTGAGCAGATAAGAATTTTTAGTGATTTTAAGCTCGTGGTCTACCACATCCGAGAGGAATATCAGACATGAGGGTCTAAGATGACTATCTACCTCGATAAGGTTTGGGAGTTGTTGGGAACTTTTTAGAAGTGTGAAGTAAATCAGATTCCACGAGCTCAAAATTCACGTGAAGATGTCTTAGCTCGCCTGGCAACTACGCAAAATACAGACATCTTGGGAGCCATCCCAGTAGAATTCCTACCAGCCTTAAGTATGGAAGAGAAAGATATAGTAATGGCCATTGCTGTTCGCTCTGACTCATGGATGAATCCAATTTTGAACTACTTGCAAGAGGGGAAGTTACCTTGCGACAAGCTGGAGGCACGCTGCCTGCGAGCTAGAGCAACTCGGTGTTGCGTATATGATGATATGTTGTACAAGAGAGGTTTTTCATCTCCGCTGCTAGGATGCATTGATAGCTAGGACTACGAGGTCATACTAAAGGAGATACATGATGGCCATTGCGAGAATCACGCTGGGGGGCTATCTCTATCTTAAAAAGTACTCCGGTAAGGGTTCTATTGGCCACCCATAAGGTAGGATGCCATCGACGTAATTAAAAAATGTGACAAGTGCCAGAGATTCGCGAAAGTCCCATGAGCTCCGCCACCTTATCTACAACAAATGGTGAGCCCGTGGTCTTTTACGATTTAGGAGATTGACTTGATTGGGCCCCTACCAATAACTCACGGGAGGTGTAAGCATGCAGTGGTCGCAGTAGACTACTTAACCAAATGGGCAGAAGCCAAAGCGTTAGGAAAAATCTCTACTATAAATATAGAGAAATTTGTGTGAAGCAGCATTATTTGCAGGTTCGAGGTCCCCCAACAGATCGTAATAGATAATAAACCCCAGTTTAGCAGCGATCAATTTATTAAGTTTTGTAAGGATCTTGGAATCGTAAAAGCTTCTCAACCGTGAACCACCCTTAAGACAACGGTTAAGTCGAGACGATAAACAATATCATTAGGTACACTTTGAAAACTAAGGGGTTGTTTGTTTTTTGCACTTAACACTTAATGATGTTGAATTAGACAAATTAAGAGATTTTTATTTGTTTTTTTAAGTGATTAAACCACTTAAAACAACCCAAAAACCACTTTAAAAAAAGTTACATTTTTTAACTTTTTACTTAATACAAAATTATTTAATGATTTTATAAATATATTATTCTAAGTTTATCCTTTCTAAAATAATATATTTCTAAATTTATCCTAATTTTACATCATACAATTTTTTTTTAATGTTTTAACAAACAACATTGAAAAATAAAAACCCTAAACATCTCAACATCAAATTTTGTTATAGCTGAATTACTATATTTTTCCAATCAAATTTCGGTAAAAATTTTTATTGATTTTCTTTATTAATCTACTTGTGGAGTAGTTCATATTATATTTATTTGTTAAAACTTCACTATGTTATTATTGTTTTTGGTTTATGTATATTGATGGGAATTTGTTTATGTATAACAGAACCTTAAAGTTTTTTCTCTTGTTTCTTCTTTTAGCTTTTTTTTTTTTTTTTTTTAATCTCAAAGTTTTTATTGAATCTGTTATCAATGTATATTACTTTACAATTTCAATTTTTGTTGTATTGGTAATTCAATTTAAGCCCATTTTATTTATTTTTATTTGAATATATAAATTTAATTGATTCTACTATAATAATTCATTTTATTTTAATTATGAATCAAAATATTATATATATAAATTTTTTAATATTTGTTAAATAATTTATTGTAATGACTTGCATCATATTAAATAAAGTTACTTAACAACTAATAATAAAATGATATAAAAGTCAAATTGTTACTATTCAAATAATTTTAACTTTAAAAAACGAATAAGGTTATTATATATATAGAGGTAAGAAGAAAAAAAAAAAGCATGTTTATCAAATTTCAGATTTCAATCACTATTCAATTTTCAGTTTTCAGTAATACTGTTAAATGTTCAGACGAAAAAACAAACAATCCCTAAGCTGGAAGCTAAAAAGGGAGCTTGGATAAATAAACTACATAAGGTGCTTTGGGTCTACAGAATGATAGCTCGCAGTTCTACTGGCGAGACCCCTTTCTCCATGGTGTATGGGTCAGAAGCCATGATCCTAGTAGAGTTTGAGGTCATCAGCCAATGAAGGGCTATGTTTAGTGACAGGACCCAACCCGACTTCCCTCTACTGAACTCGGCGGCCCTATTGGGCATCCTATGAGGTCTTTCTGAAGTCCAACTAATAAGACCCAAAAGGACGTCGTGGAGCGAACCCGCATCTATAAATAACTTTGCTAAATAAGGAAACCATCTGCTTTAAAATTTCATTGTAATATCCAAACAATTCACATTGTAATTAAAAACATTATCATAAATATGCAAAGATCTAAAACAGGCATGTTGTCATGTTTATATGAAAATTCTACAAAATATGTTCGAATCTAAAATATACACGAATACATAATCAATAATAATTGTTAAAACACAATATTTACAAAAGATGCTCTGCAGCGTCGTCAGTCGTTTAATCAACCTAATCTGATCGCGGCGGACTGGTACTCTAATTCTTTGTTCTTGCACCTGGAATATTTTTATAATATAAAACCAAAACATTGTAAGCTATAAAGCCTAGTGAGTGTGTGAATTTTGTTTAAACTAAGTTTTATAAAGTACCTTTAAAAAAAAAATATTTTTGAAAACATTTTTCTTCAAAATAATTTATTACTAAATCTTGGATTTTATAAATTTTCTTTAGCTTTTCAAAAGCTTTTTCTAAAATATTTTCTAAAACATTTTTTTTTTATAAAATCTATAGTTCATGGTATGCTTTTTTTTCTAAAATCTATACTAATGAGGAACTAAAGAAAAACTACAATCACATGAATGAGTAGACCAGCTCAGCTCACTATGAGGGGTCACGTGGCGGAATAACTATCATCGCACACTGTGAAAAACTACAAAGACATCTCGCTACTGTGTGGCGGAACTATCATTGCACATCTCAAACGAGATAATACCCACAAGTGTAGAGGGCGACTCGACAGACATGACAGACTCTATACCCCCGATGCTAACGGGACTAATCCTCCCAAAACTTATCCTACACTGTGGGGTATACTGGTTGGGTCTGATGCTAGAAGATCTGTCTATCTATAAGCTTGGACCGTTTCACTAGTCTTTGAATTTTTTTTTTTATGATTTAAATAAATTTCCCTTGTGCTATAAACATAGAAAATGCTAAATATTGCATACCATCAAATAAATATGCTATTTAATTTCATAGTAAAACGTAAAGGCATTTGCGAACTAGAATAAACAAGGAAAGCTATAAACTGTTCAGATAATAAGCTGAAACTATTTTAAAAACATTTGCACACTCACAGCTTATTGTCCTATTCACTTGCACCACTACTTTAGCGACCTTCTCTCAGCTCGCTATCACCTACACTTATTCACAAATGAAACTTTCACTTAGCTAGCTGAACTAATTTCTTGAACTCTTAATTTCATAAGAGCTGCCAAGGATTGTAGCACTACCAGTCTAGCTCGAGTTGCGAGCTTACACCTCAGCTCGCACCTTCAGCGAGCTCTTACCTTACTCAGCTCAGCCCGAACTGAGGGAATTCATCTTTAGCAAGCTCGCTCAGCTCACTCTTTTAACGAGCTGTAACCTTCTTCTAGTTTAGGTTGTTCCTCAACAGCTCTTAGTTCACCTTTGTGAGCTACTGCCTTAGGCCGGCTTGGCCATGCACTCTTAAAGGGGCTGCAACCTCACTCAACTCCTTTTATGAGCTCGCACTCCAGTCTAGTCCAGATAGGTGAGATGGAGAGCAACAGGTATAGCCCAACTCACTCTCTAGTCGACCATCTTGACTAGCTGAAATGCACTAAAGGCCTCCTCCAGCTTGCACCTCGCGAGCTTCTGCCCTGACTCACGCAACTCATTTCTAACACCTTATTCTCTAGGCTTCCACTTATACACATTCATTTACACACCCCGACCTCACTTCACATTCATACACTTAATCAACACCTCATCAATTCTTCACTAAATTCTCAGGTCACAACCTCATCAAGTTTAAATGACACATAAAAATCATCTAAATCCATAAACAAACCACCACAATTCAATATTATTTTCAGCTACTTCACTTATCAAACTCTTGCTCAGCCTTTTGCCTTGCTTTCTCACTCGCGTACAACTTCAAATCACCAAATCTACATACAAAAATTTTTGTTAAACATTTGTAGAGGAAGAGCTGTTCTCGGTAGCCTACTCATCAATCTTAAACCCATAAAACTTATTCTTATCACTTAGATCTTACCAAATCTACTCCTTAAATCTGTTCTTCAGCTTCCAGTGACCTGATTTTCTCCAAAAATGGTAGAAATCAACTGGATATAGTTGTAGATCTGTCTTTTCTTCTTCTCTGATGATAGCTTTCTCTCCTTCTTTTTTTTTTTTTTTTTTTTTTTTTTTTCAGATTTTTCTCTTTTGCCAACATTACTCACCACACACCCATATTTATAGGCGTAGGTTAAGCTCGTTTTTCACCCTTAAACTTCTTTAAAATTATGATTATACCAGATTCTAGAAAATTCTTCACTTTTCTCCAGTGTCCTTGTCTTTTTCTCATAATTATAATTTTGTCATTTTTTATAAAATCTTTTATTTTTATCACTTTACCCTCAACTTTTAACATTTAATTCTACTTCCAATCATTTCGAAAACTCTATAAAAATTAAGTTTCATCATAGAACATCTTAAAATTTTTTTTATTATTTTATAAATAAAAATTATCTCATTCCGTATGTGGTTATAATACAAACTTGGGAGAGAGTGTTACAATTCTTCTCCCATAATAAAATATTTGTCATCGAAATTTTACATATGTTACTAAAACAGATGAGGGTATTTTTGGTACATTTGGTCTTCAATCACCCAAGTAGCTTCTTCTACTTCATGATTCCTCTACAATACTTTTACTAAGGAAATAACTTTATTGCATAGGACTTGGTCTCGACGATCTAATATCTGTACCGGTTCTTATTCATAAGTTAAATTCCTCTTTAGCTCTACCAAATGCTCGCTAAGTATGTGGGAGGGATTTGCAATGTACTTACAGAGCATTGATACATGAAACACATTGTGAATCTTGCCTAACTACTATGGTAGTTCCAACCTATAGGCTACAGGTCTTACACTGTCCATGATTTCGTATAGTCCAATATAGTGCAGACTTAGCTTACCACACTTTCTGAATCTGAGCACGCCTTCCATGGGGATATTTTCATAAATACTCTATCACTAACTTCGAACTCGAGGTCCCTACGATGGTTGTCTGCATAGCTCTTTTGTCTGTCATTTGCTACCTTAAACTTGTCCTTAATGATTTTAATCTTGTCTGTTGTCATTTGGACAAGCTCGGGACCTATTAATTTCTCCTTACCTACCTCGTACCAGCATACTAGAATTCTGCACTTTCTTCCATATAGAGCTTCATATGGAGCCATACCTATATTGGCATAATAACTGTTATTGTATGTGAACTCCATAAGCTGTAGGTGTATATCCCAACTCCTCTTGAATTCCAAAACACACGCTCTGAGCATGTCTTCGAGTGTCTGGATGGTCATCTTCGTTTGATCGTCCGTTTAGGGATGAAAGGCCGTGTTGAAATCCGATTGAGTACCTAAAGCCTTCTGTAAGCTGAGCCAAAACTTGGAAGTAAATCTAAGATCGTGATCTGAAACAATAGAAACCGGTATACTAAGGAGTCTAACTATCTTATCAATGTAGAGTTGCGCTAACTTATTAAAGGGGTAGTTGCTCTTGATTGGCAAGAAATGGGCGGACTTCGTCAATTTATCTACTATCACCTATATGGCATCATGCCTCCTTTGACTGTGCGGAAGCCCTACAACAAAATCTATGGTAATATTTTGTTCACTTGCTGATGTTCTACTTTCACTTACTGACAAATGAGACATTGAGATACGAATTCTACGATTTCTCTCTTCATCCCTTTCCACCAATAGTGCTATTTTAGGGTGCAGTACATCTTCATGCTGCCCGGATGTATAGTGTATGCTAATGAATAGGCTTCTTCCATGATCTCTCTTTTTAGCTCGCTAATATTCAGCATGCATATACATCATCCCATCATTATTGTACCGTCTTCCCTGATCATAAAATCTACTGAGCGTCTTCCTTCAATCTCTTGTCTTATCTTTAGCAACTGAGGATCCCGTCATTGCTGTTCCCCTATCTGATCTATCAAAATGGGGCGAACATAAAAGGCAGCTAATAAAGCCCCAAAGTCTGCCACACCTAGCTAGACTCCCAACGATCTTAATTCTACTAAGAGTGGAAGATATACTATCCTCAAGTGAGCTAGGGAACTCATAGGTCGCTTGCTTAAATTATCTGCCACTACATTGACCCTTCCAGAGTGGTATTCTATCGTACAGTTATAATCTTTAATCAGCTCTAACTACCGTCACTGCTTCATATTCAGCTTTTTTTGAGTAAATAGATATTGCAAACTCTTGTGATTTGTGAACATCTAACAAGGGACGCCATACAAGTAATGCCTCTAAATTTTCAACGCGAATACCATTGCTACGAGCTTTGGATTGTGGGTGGAGTGGTTCTGCTCGGGCAATTTCAACTGCCTGGAAGCATATGCTATAATTTTACCATTATACATCAGAACACACCCTAGTCCCTATCTTAAGGCATCACTGAATATCGTAAATCCATCTTCCCCTGTTGATAAAGTTAATACTGGAGCTGATTTCGGTCTTCTTTTCAGTTCATCGAAACTCTGTTAGCAAGCATCTAACCATTCGAATCTTTCCTTCTTTCTAGTCAATCTGGTCAGTGGGGCCACTATCTTGGAAAACCCCTTTATAAATTTCCTATAGTAACCTGTCAGTCCAAGGAAACTCCGGACCTCGATAACATTAATAGGTGGTTTCTAACTCGTTATAGCTTCTATCTTCTGGGGTCCACACTGATTCCTTCAGTTGATACTACATAACCTAGGAAAGCAACATTATCTAGCCAGAATTGGCACTTACTAAATTTTTTATACAGTTGATGCTTTCACAAGGTCTTCAGTACTATCTAGAGATGTTCTACATGTTCCTCATAGCTGCTAGAGTATACCAAAATATCTTCAATAAACACGATCACAAACTTGTCTAGATAAAGCCTGAAGATCCTATTCATCAGGTCTATGAAAGCTGTCGGGGCATTAGTTAGCCCGAATGATATGACTAGAAACTTGTAATGCCCATACCTAGTCCTGAAAATAGTCTTCAGAACATCCTCTGTGCGAATTCTTAGCTGATGATATCCTGATCTGCGGTTGATCTTTGAATATACTCTGGACCCCTGTAGTTGATCAAATAGGTCATCAATCCTTGAGAGCAGATACCGGTTCCTTATGGTCACTTTGTTTAACTACCTATAGTTGATACACAACCTCAAACTCCCATCTTTCTTCTTGATGAACAGCACTGGAGCTCCCTAAGATGAATAGTTTAGTCAAACAAATCCTTTGTCTAGTAATTATTCCATCTATACTTTCAACTCTCTCAGCTTGGCTGGGGCCATCCTATAAAGCACCATGGAAATTAGCTCGGTTCCCGAAATTAAATTTATCTGGAATTCCATCTCTCGATTTGGAGGCAATTCGAGAAGATCTTCCAGAAACACATCTAGAAAGTCTTTGACCATTGGGATGTCCTCTAAACTCATTTCGCCGTACCTCTTCTCTACGACATAGGCCAGGTATCCTTAGCGGGACTTTCTAAGTATCCTTTTAGCCTCTATCGCTGATATGACGTTAGTAGAAAGCGATTTTCATATCCCACAAAAAATTATATCCGGCCTTTTAGCTCTAAGAAATCTGACTTCTTTTCGAAAACAGTCTACCCAAGCGTGATGCATGGACAACCAATCCATTCCTAATATAACATCAAAGTCATAGATGTCCAATATAATCAGATTCGTCAGGAACTCTCTTCCTTCGATGACTACTATACTCCCTAGAATACTCTCTTTGCTTGAAAGGAACCTTTCGTAGAGGTGGACACTACCATGCTACAATCTAGAGGTTTTGGTTCGATACCATTAACCTTAGCAAACCTCTTAGACACGAAAGAATGGTAGCTCCAGGGTCTACTAATGCATATCCGTCTTGATCAAAAACGAAAATAATACCTGTTACGACCTTTGGGGTAGCGTCTACCTCTTGTTGAGTCACCACGAATACTCTAGCCTGAGTACGGGGTCTACCTGGTTGACCTTTGAAGGTACACCTCTGCTCGATGCTCTAATAGGTTGGCCAAAACTAGTGGTCCCTCTAGCTTGGGAACCTCTCTGATTTAGTCCTCGGCCTTCACTAATCTGTCCTGATGCTGCGACTCGAACCTCAGGTCTAACAGTTGACGCTATATTTGGGCAGTCCTTCATAAAATGGCCCTTCTGCTTGCATCTATAGCATTCGGTACTCCCTTTAAAACATTCACCCAAATGCATCATTTCGCAGTTCTTGTATACAAGCTAGTTCTTCCAGCTATCATTACTACTTTTAAAGCCTACTGATTGCTTTACTGAGCCTTAACTAGATTGAGTCCCTTGGCTTGATCTTCGATTGCTTGATTCAACTAACAACTCTCCATTCTTGGTGAACTTGCTAGGTCCTTCGAAGAAGTTGCCTGTCTATCCACGTTTTTGAGTTGGCGGTCTTAGTCTAAAGATGGCCTCTATGGTTCTTTCCATTCTGATGGCAACCTCTACCAAGTCGCCGTACTGCGTATGTGCTATTCAAGCCACATAGGCTTGGATCCTCTTATTTAAGCCTGCTGCGAATCTCTTAGCTTTTTGCTTTTCATCGTTTGCTATAAAGGGCAATATGTGAACCAGCTCTGAAAATCTTTTTGCATAATTTGCTATAGATGAGTTACCCTACTCCAGCTTGAAGAATTCTTCAATCCTCACATCTTGGTAGGTCATCGGGTAGAACTTATCTATGAATTCTTGCTTGAATAATGCCCAGGATACTCCGACTATGTTCCGTCTTTGAATGGCCTTCCACTAATCCTTAGCTCTATCTTTCAAGAGGAATGCAGAGAATGCTACCATCTGATCCTCATAGCAACCTATGACTTGGAAAATCTCTTCATTAGTCCCTAGCCACGACAATGTGCATTCCGGATCACTGATTCTATCGTAAGGCCTAGCGCCCAATTTTCGAGCGCATTCGATGGAAACCCCTGATTCTCGCGGCTGATGAAACGCCGCTGCTAAAACATGATCCAACTGCTCCATATTCATATTCTTGACCATTGGCCTTGTAAGTTGTGAAGGTCCTGGTTAATTTTGGTCTATAGGCATGTTAACAGACTCGTCAACGTGTCCTTCCTCTGGTATGGGTACCTAAGCAACCACTCTCCTAGTAGATAGGCGACCTCGATGACGCATGATTCTGTAAAATTCCATCATAAAATGTACAAAATGGAGGTTAAAATTGTAATATCAAAACTTTACGCAATTTTTGAAAATTTTAGTTGAAAATAAACTTTCGAAAAATCTTTTGCTTGAGACTTTTCTAAAACATTGGCTCTGATACCAAATTGACAGGACTCAACTCGAATTCCCTTTAATAAACCTAACGGCCCTGACAAGCACCCCACGAGGTCCTTCTGAAGTCCAACTAATAAGACTCAAAAGAATGTCGTAGAGCAAACTTGCATTTATAAAATAACTTTGCTAAACAAAGAAACCATTTGCTTTAAAATTTCATTGCAATATCCAAGCAGTTCACATTGTAATTAAAAACATTATCATAAATATGCAAAGATCTAAAATAAGCATGTTGTCATGTTTATATGAAAATTCTACAAAACATGTTCGAATCTAAAGTATGCACGAATACTGTTGTGTGTATTTTTCGGATTCAGTAGATGGGCTGGTAAAAGTCCAATTTAGGCCCATTTAAGACCCGATAAGAAGGTCCAATAAGGTCAACGTAGTCAAAGCCCATCAGACGAGGCCCAGTATTGACTCAAAGACCATCAAGACTTCCAGCTGGCATCAACAGACCCATAAATACAGCCAAGTCGCAGCTCGCCGCCTGCACAACTCGTCTCTCAGCGAGCTCGAGCTCGAGACCACCATGACACGTCAGCTCGCTCAGATATGTGATTAGTCCAGTATCTTCCAGAAAAGACAGTTATCAAGCACAACCATGATTCTCTCTCCAAATATGGCAATTGCCCAGTCAAACCATGATTTCCTCGTCAGATATGGAGATCAATTCGAAGTCAAATTCAAGTCATTATTATCTTGAGATAAATATAGTAATTTCCTGATATTATCTGAATATATTAGGAAGTATAATTAATTTATAATTCTTTTCCTTATTTTTCCCAATTATTTAGGGAATGTAATTAATTCAGGATTCTCTTCCTGATTTGCTACAACCAGAATTGTAACTCTTCTTTCCCTATAAATAGGGATTGAAAACATTGTAACATCATCATACAATATTCAATAATATACTGTCACTCTGCAGAGATTAAGAGTTGGACAGTCGTGGACGTAGGCCTATTATTGCCGAACCACATAAAAAGCTTAGTGTTCCTCGTTTGGTCTTCTGTTTCTGTCTTTGTCTTTCCTTGGTATTTGTGTTTTCTCACATTGATTGCAGGTATTGGGCATTGATTACTCGTCGACTGAATTCCAACGTCGACATTTTGGCGGTAGAAGGAGGGCCCAGACTGCAATCTTTTTCATCTTAGTTTATCAACTTTTGGCGAGATGGCAAAGACTAGATCAAACAGGTTCCTTGGAGATGACGACCAGGCGGAAAGTCACGTGAACCAATCCCAGCAGAACTTACAGCCTGGGCAAGATGCAACCACGCATGCCGCAGACCCGTCCCATGGACAGGCTCTCGGGACTACAACAGACATTCCTCCTCTGCCTCACCGTCAAGCGGTCCCAATTGCCCCGACGGCCGAAGGGCAGAATACATTATTGCAGAGGCAGGAAGCGTTGGAAGATACGGTCAGACAGCTCACTGAGGCCGTCAATATGTTGGTGTAGGCTCAGGTTCAGAACGTGACTAGGGTGGATGTTCAGGCACCACTGGGAATGCCCCAGCCTCCTGAACCAGCACGAAGGCCTGAAAGGCTAGCAAGGGAAGTCCCGCGACCTGCAGACTCTGCTCGCTCATCTAATGCGCGTTCTAGGGCCGGAGGACACCCTGTTCAACACGAAAGGGAGGTCGCACGTCCTGACAGCCTGGTAGCAAGACCGAGCCAGGAGGGAAACAGGCGGATGGAAGTTGGTCAAGGCAGAGTCCGAGCAGCAGCTCGTTATATTGACGAGGTGGATGAGCAGCAGGTAAGATCCCATCGTCATGAGGGTCAATTCGAGGAAGACGAAAGGTATGACCCTGAACATCCGGCTCCAAGTCATGATCACAGGAGGAGATACGAGCTCCGAGACCCCCAACTAGAGGAGCTCCTCCAAAGAGTCCAGCAGTTGGAAGCACGACCTGGAGTTCCGGAGCAGCGTGGGCTCTACGGAGACAGAACCCCATTCACAAGGGAGATTGAGACGCAGCCTCTCCTTCCGAGGTTCAAGATGCCGAGTATTCAGCAGTACAATGGGGACAGTGACCCATATGACCATCTAGACGCTTTCAACGTTCAGATGGATCTGCAGACAGGAAATCCAATGGTGAAGTGCCGAGTGTTCCCGGCTACATTGGGGGATATTCCAAGAACGTGGTTCAGAAATCTCCCGGTTCGCAGCATAGGAAGTTGGGAGCAATGCCAACAGAAGTTCGTTGGTCAATACAGGGCACTGAGAAGGCAGCTCGCTCCATCCTGCCACCTTGCCACCATTTTTCAGCGTCAGGGTGAGTCGTTGAAGGAATACATCACCAGATTTAGACGCGAGGTCGCGAATGTCGAGCATCCATCAGATGAAAGCATTTTGACAGCGATCTCAACTGGCCTGCGCAAGGATGGAAAGCTATACGAGAGCATTTACAAGTCCCCAGTGAAGGATCTGGGAGAGTTCTACGAGCGAGCTGCGAAAGAGATCAGATGGGAAGAAACCTTTGGCCCGAAAAAGCAGAATCAGAAGAATGAAGCGGGCAGTTCCAGCCAGCCAAAGAGGAGAAACAATGGCCGGAACGAAGAAGGAAGAAACAACGGCTCAAGTAATCAGATCGCCAAGAAAGCGAGAAGAGAGCCAAGGTATGAGCGACCTCAGCGTTGGGGTCGCCAGGAAGGATACAGCGTCCTGACGGCATCACCGGACAGGATTTACGCCGCGGAGCGTAACAAGGAAGATTTCGGGAGGCCCAATCCTATAAAGGCTCCCATTCAGCACAGAGATCAGAACAAGTTCTGTGCCTACCATAATGAGGTCGGGCACAGTACTTCAGATTGCTGGGCGTTGAAGAACGCCATCGAAAAATTGATCAGGCGAGGTCGCCTGGGAGAATATGTGGCAAGACCTGCTGACCAGCGACCTCATCAGCAACGACTTCAGCAGCAACAGCCAGTACACCAGCAACAGCCCCAGCGAGCTTCCGAGCAGGGTCAGGAACCTGCGGTAAGAACTATTTCACTATTTATGGTGGCCCCCATATCGCAGGTGATTCCAACAGATCACATGAGAGGTACGTCCGAGAGGCGAATCATTCATTTCAGCTCAATGGGTCGGAGGGACCTACCAAAAGAGCAAAGCCGACCTCAGACGAGATCGTATTCACAGAAGAAGATGCTAGAGGAGTGATCTGTCCTCATAATGATGCGCTGGTTATACGAGCTAAAATCAGCAATGTGGAAGTCAGGCGCATCATGATCGATACCGGAAGCTCGGTGAACGTGATGTATAGGAGCTGTTTCGACCAGATGGGGCTGCGAGCAGAACAAATGAGGCCATCCCCCGAGCCTTTATTTGGATTCACTGGAGATGCTGTGGTACCAGTGGGGCAGATTAAGCTACCATTGACTCTGGGGGAGGCAGGTCGTCAGGCAACAACCTTGACAGATTTCTTGATAATCGACTACCCATCAGCATATAACGTGGTCCTCGGAAGACCTGCTATGAACGAGTTGGACATGGTTACGTCAACTAGAACTCTGACAGTAAAGTTCCCAACTCCTAATGGCATCGGATGTGTTCGAGGAGAACAGCACCTAGCTCGGCGTTGTTATGAAGATGCTGTTAAGATGGGCGTGAGAGGAAAGAAGGTGAACGTGGTCTCGGGGGGCGAGCCACGAGCTATGACTGAGAAGGGAGTCAGTCACGACCTGGACCCTCGCGAGGTAGATGCAGACCGAGCTACCGGTCCAATTGAGGAGTTAGAAGATGTACCAGTCAGCGAGGTAGATCCTGAGCGATGCTTAAAGCTGGGAAGAGGATTAACTCCGGAGCTGAGAACCCAGCTCGCTGACTTCTTAAAGGCGAACCTGGATGTGTTTGCATGGAACCATGAGGACATGGTGGGAATAGACCCAAAGGTGATGTCTCACAGGCTGAACATTGATCCTCATTTCAAACCAGTTCGCCAGAAGAGAAGGGCAATGACAGGGGAACGATACCTAGCACTAAAAGAAGAGATAGACAAGCTTCTGGTTAACAAGTTCATCAGAGAAGCTTACTACCCAACCTGGGTCGCCAACCCTGTGCTAGTGAAAAAGAAGAACGGGAAGTGGAGGACTTGCATCGACTTCACCGACCTAAACAAAGCATGCCCCAAAGATAGTTTCCCCTGCCAAGGATAGATCAGCTCGTGGATGCTACTGCTGGCCACGAGCTCCTAAGCTTCATGGACGCATATTCGGGATATAACCAGATCCCAATGAAGCCTGAAGATGAAGAGCACACCTCGTTCATGACTGATCGGGGACTATATTGCTACAAGGTGATGCCCTTCGGTTTAAAGAATGCTAGAGCGACCTATCAACGCTTGGTGAACATGATGTTCGAAGAACAAATTGGAAAGACCATGGAGGTTTATGTAGACGATATGCTAGTGAAGTCCAAACAGATAGGTGATCATGTTGGCGACCTGAGAGAGATGTTCCAAATCCTGAAGAGCTACCAGATGAAGTTAAATCCACTCAAATGTGCATTTGGAGTAGCTTCTGGGAAGTTCCTGGGCTTCATGGTCAACAGTAGGGGAATTGAAGCAAACCCTGAGAAGATCAAAGCACTGATTGACATGAGGTCGCCTACTAGAGTGAAGGATGTACAGAGTCTCAATGGCCAGGTCGCAGCATTGAGTAGGTTCATTTCGAAAGCTACAGACAAGTGTGTCCCTTTCTTTGACATTCTGAAGAAAGCAAAAGTTTCGAATGGACCGAGCAGTGTGAGGTAGCCTTCCAGCAGTTGAAGGAATATATGGGACGAGCTCCACTTCTTTCCAAGCCCAAAGAAGAGGAAAAACTGATCTTATACTTGGGAGTGTCAAAGCAAGCTCTGAGTGCTGCATTGGTGAGGGAAGAAGAAAAGACGCAGCTTCCAGTCTATTATGTGAGCAAAAGATTACAGGATGCTGAAACTAGATATTCGCAGATGGAGAAACTGGCTTACTGCCTGGTGATTGCATCAAGGAAGCTGCGACCTTACTTCCAAGCTCATACTATCGAAGTCCTCACCCAGTATCCGTTGAAGCAAGTTTTACAGAAAGCAGACACCTCAGGTCGTTTATTGAAATGGGCAGTGGAGCTCGCGCAGTTCGATATCCAATTCAAGCCGAGGACGGCTATCAAAGCTCAGGCTCTTGCAGATTTCATTGCAGAATTTACGGGACCCGTGGATGATGAAGCTGAGTCTTCTGAAGGTCCGGCCTGGGAGCTTTTTGTTGATGGATCATCCAGCGAGCAGAGGGCTGGAGCTGGAGTTCTACTGATCAGTCCTGAGGGCCACAAAATCCTCTGTGCTCTAAGGTTTGGCTTTCAGGCAACAAACAATGAAGCTGAGTATGAAGCTCTGCTCGTAGGGCTGCGTTTGGCTAAGGAGATGCGAGCTGAACGCTTGAAGATTTTCAGTGACTCACAGCTCGTCGTCAGCCACGTAATGGGAGAATATCAAGCCAGGGGACCGAAAATGGCCCTCTACCTCCAAAAAGTTCACAAGCTGCTAGGTGCATTTCAGAAGTACGAGATGAAGCAGATCCCGCGAGCTCAGAACTCGCATGCTGATGCACTAGCTCGCCTCGCAACTACGCGAGATGCAGATTTCCTTGGGGCAATCCCTGTTGAGTTCCTACCAGCTCTAAGTACGGAAGAAAAGAATGTCATGATGGCCATATCTGTGCAGCCTAATTCTTGGATGAGCCCTATTCTCGAATACTTGCAGGATGGAAAGCTGCCCAGTAACAAGCTGGAAGCCCGGCGTCTACGAGCTAGAGCAGCCAGGTATTGCATCTATGATGATGCACTATACAAGAAGGGGTTCACAGCACCGTTATTAAGATGCATTGATGGCCATGAGTGTGAAACAGTGCTAAGACAGATACACGAAGGCCACTGCGGGAACCATGCTGGGGGGCTGTCTTTAGCTCAGAAGGCACTTCGCCAAGGTTTCTACTGGCCCACCATGAGGCAAGACGCCATTGACTTAGTGAAGAAGTGCGACAAGTGTCAGAGGTTTGCTCACATTCCGCGAGCTCCACCGGCTTACCTCCAACAGATGGTGAGCCCGTGGCCCTTTGCGATCTGGGGGATGGACCTGATCGGACCCCTACCGATGGCACGTGGAAGATGCAAGCATGCAGTAGTCGCAGTGGATTATTTCACTAAGTGGGCTGAGGCAAAAGAGTTAGCTGAAATCTCCACGGCAAAGATTGAGAAATTTATGTGGAGCAACATTATTAGCAGGTTCGGGGTCCCACAGCAGATCGTGACAGACAATGGGACTCAGTTCGCCAGTGACCAGTTTCTTAGATTCTGCAACGACCTCAAAATCGTTAAAAGTTTCTCAGCAGTAGACCATCCACAAGCCAATGGCCAAGTGGAAGCTGTGAACAAAATCATCAAGCAGACCCTGAAGATGAAACTGGAAGCCAAGAAAGGAGCATGGGTAGATGAGCTCCAAAAAGTATTATGGTCTTATAGAACCACAGCTCGCAGCTCCACTGGCGAGACCCCATTTTCAATGGTGTACGGATCGGAGGCTATGATCCCGGCTGAGTTTGAGGTCACCTCGCAAAGAAGAGCGACCTTCAATCCAAATGACAATAATCAGTTACTTGCAACAAATCTGGACCTGCTCGAAGAACACAGGGAAACCGCCAGGTTAAGGGTAGCTGTCTATCAGCAGAGAATAGCGAGGTACTATAACAAGTATGCTCGCATTCGCATATTCAATGTGGGAGACTTAGTCCTACGCCTCATTCTACCCGGAGCCCGCAAGCCGAGTGACGGATCCTTAGGCCCGAACTGGGAAGGACCGTATGTTGTCAAAGCAGCCTTGGGAAATGGAGCTTATCGCTTAGTTAATGTAAATGGGGCAGAAGTCCTCCGAGCTTGGAATGCCGAGCATCTCCGCCCCTATTATCAATAAGTTTGTCATTATCTGTAATATGGATTGATTGTAAATAAAAGCTCCATTTTCCCCCTGTTTTTGATTCAACACACCAGGCTAACGGGCTCCGAGCTCAACAGCGTAAGAACAAAATAAAAGAGCCTAAAAAGCAGGCGAGGTGACGACCCCTGCATAGCTCGCTATAAATAAAAGAGCCAAAAAAGCAAGTCACTAAGTGTCCTTGCATAGCTCGCCTAAAGAGCCTAAAAAGCAGGCGAGGTGACGACCCCTGCATAGCTCGCTATAAATAAAAGAGCCAAAAAAGCAAGTCACTAAGTGTCCTTGCATAGCTCGCCTAAAGAGCCTAAAAAGCAGGCGAGGTGACGACCCCTGCATAGCTCGCTATAAATAAAAAGAGCCTAAAAAGCAAGTGACTAAGTGTCCTTGCATAGCTCGCCTAATGAGCCAAAAAAGCAGGCGAGGTGACGACCCTTGCATAGCTCGCCAAACATTCTAGGAAACCCATTATTTATACTTACAAAAATTTTGTTAAGTGTTGCTTTTATCAGGTTTTGGGTTCATTGATTATCAGCTCACAGGAAAAATGAAGAGCATTGGCCTGAGTAACATTCAACATAGAAGAAATAACGAAAGGAATTTTCATTAAGTATTGAAACTGATTACAAATTGAAAAATTAAAAGAAATACATAAAAAAAAGAAAACGAGCTGCTAGTCCTTGACAGGAGGATCTGGATCAGCGGTGGATGGGGCAGCTTTTGCTTTGAAATCCTCAATAGTTTCAAGCCCTATGTCCCCAAAGATAGAGAAATCCATGTCTGGATGGGACATCCACAGTGTATAGAGGAAATCACGACCTGTTCTTTCCTCAGCCTCATCCCTTGCATCTGCAACCCGCACTTCCAGTTCTCGAGCTGCTTGCTCTCTAAAGCTGTTAGCTCTTCAAAGGCATTATCAGCGAGACGGTTGACGACCTCGGCCTCTTTCTTCATCTCTTCAACTTGTTGCTCCGCAACCTCAGCTCGCTGAATAGCCTCCCCCACTTGTTGCCTAAGCACCTCAGCTCGATGCTCAGCCTCCTTCGCACGGTTATCCGCGGTTGCAGCCTCCTCAGCTCGTTTGGTTGCGGCCTCCTCGGCACCTTTAGCTGCAACTTCCATCTCATCAGCTCGCTTCTTCGCCTCCTCGGCCTGTTTCTCGGCAGTTTCAGCCCGGGCCAGAGCAGCATCGACCTGGCGATGAAGTACTTCAGTCTTCTCTTCTGCAGCTGAAGCCCGCTGCTCGTCCAGTGCCGCCTGTTGCTCAGATTGCCTCAGATCCTCTTTCACCTTGAGCAGCTCATCCTTTAGCATGGCATGCTCATTTTCTATTTTCTTCAAGGCTTCCTCAGCTGCTTGCCTTGCAGCGTTTGCCTCAGCGATCTGAGTTTCCTGACCTTCTATTCTGCCTGAGGCTAAGCGAGCTAGATCATCATTGGCCGCCTCCAGGTCGTATTCCAGCTTCCTCATCTCATCCTTGGCAGCCCTTGTCTCCCTTCTTCGCTTCATCGCAGCAAGGGCACCCTGGAAAGTATGAACAGATTAAAATATAGTCAAGGAAGGAAATCAGTAGATGAGGAAAAATAACTTACCAGCATGCAATGACGAGCCGCGAACTCATCCAAATCCTCGCCCCTAAGGCTCCTATTTTCCAAGACATTCGCGTGATTGAGCATAATTGTTGCCCAGTTGTCAAGGAAAGAGTTCAAGTACCTTCCTCCAGGACCCAGCTCGATGTCTGATCTGGTGGGTGAAGGAGTTCTCTCGCGCTCCGGGATATCGCGCGCATCATCATGAGAACCCCCACGTCGCGACACAACAGTACGCCTAGTCGCATATGTGCTGGGGCCAGCTCGGGTTGCCTCGGGAGCAACACTTGAAGGAGCCTCACCTTTTCCAGGCTGCGAGCTGGAAGGCGGAGGTGACTGAAAACTTGTAAAAACATTGGAGATGGGCACCTCGCTGGGAGCAGCAGTTGAAGGGGCAGTGGCTTCAGTGACTGCAGGCACTTTGGTGGATACAGCAACTGCAGGAGCCTGGTCCTGGCCAGATGGTTTGGAGCGTTTGGAGGGTGCCGCTGGAGTGGCCAAGTCTTCGGCAGGTCGTTTTGCTGAAGGGGTCGAGGAAGCTTGAAATTCAGTGGGACGTGCAGGAGGAGATTTCATGAGTACAAGTTTCCTCCTGTTGGCTGGGAGTTTTGTAGAAGAAGGAGCAGGAGCTGGAGCACGAGCTGGGAAAGGCAGTGAAGCCCCTGGAGTAGACGTGTGACGTGGAGAAGAGGATGGGTCAGCCTGTGCAGCAGGAGTTGCAGGGACTGGGTCTGATCCTGTCCGAGCTGAAGCAGGAGCAGAAGAAGAACTTTTTCTAGACGCACCCTTTGAAGGGGTGCGAGTTGAAGACGATTTCGCCTTCGTTGGTGTGCGAGCTGAAGATGATTTTGCTTTAGACGAGGTGCGAGCAGGAGCACCTCGAGATGAAGTCTTCCGAGGTGGAGAAGGCGAGCGAATGTTGTCCGAGCGAATGTCCTCCTCTGATGATGAAGAGACTGCTGGCGGAGGTCGGGAAGTAGACGCATCCTGAACTGAAACCTCAAAAACAGAAGGAAGTCTAGGCCTGTCGCTCATCTTGCCTATATCTTCCTCAGCTCGCAGAAGAAGAGATTCCTTGGAAGGGGCGAGCTTGTAAGCTCTAAGCATAGCATCGTCGAATCTGCTGCTGATGCCTGCATCGTCCGATTTGGCGAGCTTGCCAAGAGCTCGTTCCTCCCCGCTGCTGAGAGGAGACTCGTCCATTTTCAGCACTACACAGTAAATGATCAAAGAATGATAAGTAATGAAGATACAAAACAAAATCAGCTCGTTTTAGTTTTCTTATGAATACCTGGTTTCAGGACGAAGCTGAAGTTTCGGAGATCTGCAAGAGATGGGCACGAGATATAAAACCAACTCGTCTTGTACGGCCCGACGTTGGATTTGCCTTTCGCTTCTCCCTTGGGCAAAAGGTCTTTGTATTGTGACTGGCGGGCTGTGAGATAGTAAATACCATCTGGTTTCTCTCCATCTCCCGCAGCCAGGACCTTGAAAGAGTAGAACTCTTGGATGATCCTCGGTGTAGGGGCATGAAGGCCGTTCCTATAGAAGGCTATGGCCAGCGAAATCAACTGTGTGTAAGAATTCAGAGTCAGTTGGAATGGTGCGAGCTTGACTTTGTTGAGAAATTCGATCAAGTACGGTGGAACGGGGAACCGCAACCCCTTCTCGAGATGCTGAGTACTGACGACAATGAATCCCCTTGGTGGATAACACGCATGATTGCTGGAGTCAGGCAACAGTATGCGACAACCAAAAGGAATGTGGAATTGCTTGACAAGTCCTTCCACCTCAGGACGCTTCAACGATGTGGGATGACGAGCAAGTGCTGCACGGGCCTCTCTTCCCTGAATAGTATGAGCTCGGGCTTTATCGTGCTCGCGAGCTTCGTTGCTTGGAATCATTCCCTTGCGAATTCCACTTGAAGACATCTAAAAAATAGATAAAAAGTAAACACATATATATCATTGCAGGAACAACAAATGGTGATGGAGCGAGATGAGCCCAAAATAGAAAGTTTGAAGAAAAAGAAGCCTCACCTTAAATCGTTGATGAGTAGAAGAACTGCTAGAAAGGCTGAGGATTTCGTAAAAGGTAGTGGGTCCTGGTTGCTTGAAAGCTTGAACACTTGTTTGCTTTGGAAGAAAATGACAGATGAAAGAAGAAAATGAAGAGGGACCAATGATTTATATAGACAAGTAAGCGTGAGTCCCAACCGTCAGATCTTTGGAAAGTGTAACCGTCATAGATCTGACGGTGCAGCGTGAAACGAGGCTTTGGAAATCATGCAACCGTCAGTTGAAGGACGTGCGCATTAAATGTGCGAGTAAAGGACGTGCAGACGTCGCTTCAGTTACCTCCTGCATGATCGCCACGTGTCGCAACTGAAAAGGTGGAATTTGAAAGTGCACAGAAGCGGTTATAGAAAGTAAGCGTGCCAAGGAAGCCAACTTTTACCAGCAAATTCAAGCTCCCAGCTCGCTGAAGCGAACTGAGAGCTGGGGGGCTAATGTTGTGTGTATTTTTCGGATTCAGTAGATGGGCTGGTAAAAGTCCAATTTAGGCCCATTTAAGACCCGATAAGAAGGCCCAATAAGGTCAACGTAGTCAAAGCCCATCAGACGAGGCCCAGTATTGACTCAAAGACCATCAAGACTTCCAGCTGACATCAACAGACCCATAAATACAGCCAAGTCGCAGCTCGCCGCCTGCGCAGCTCGTCTCTCAGCGAGCTCGAGCTCGAGACCACCATGACACGTCAGCTCGCTCAGATACGTGATTAGTCCAGTATCTTCCAGAAAAGACAGTTATCAAGCACAACCATGATTCTCTCTCCAAATATGGCAATTGCCTAGTCAAACCATGATTTCCTCGTCAGATATGGAGATCAATTCGAAGTCAAATTCAAGTCATTATTATCTTGAGATAAATATAGTAATTTCCTGATATTATCTGAATATATTAGGAAGTATAATTAATTTATAATTCTTTTCCTTATTTTTTCCAATTGTTTAGGGAATGTAATTAATTCAGGATTCTCTTCCTGATTTGCTACAACCAGAATTGTAACTCTTCTTTCCCTATAAATAGGGATTGAAAACATTGTAACATCATCATACAATATTCAATAATATATTGTCACTCTGCAGAGATTAAGAGTTGGACAGTCGTGGACGTAGGCCTATTATTGCCGAACCACGTAAAAAACTTAGTGTTCCTCGTTTGGTCTTCTGTTTCTGTCTTTGTCTTTCCTTGGTATTTGTGTTTTCTCACATTGATTGCAGGTATTGGGCATTGATTACTCGTCGACTGAATTCCAACGTCGACAAATACATAATTAATAATAATTGTTAAAACACAATATTTACAAAAGAAGCTTTGCAGCGTCGTCAGTCGTCTAACCCACCTAGTTTGATCGCGGCGGACTAATACCCTATTTCCTTGTTTCTACACTTGGGAGGTTTTTGTAACATAAACTAAAAACGTTGTAAGCTATAAAGCCTAGTGAGTGTGTGGATTTTGTTTAAACTAAATTGTATAAAGTACCTTAAAAAAAAAAAAAAAAAACATTTTTCTTTAAAGCAATTTATTACTAAATCTTAAATTTTATAAATTTTCTTTAATCTTTCAAAAGCTTTTTCTAAAATACTTTCTAAAATATTTTTTTCTAAAATCTGTATTAATGGGGAACTCAAGGAAAGCTACAACCAAATGAACTAGTAAACCAGCTTCGTTCAGTATGGGGGGTCACGTGGCGGAATAACTATCATTGAACACTATGACAAAGCTACAAAAACACCCCGCTATTGTGTGGCAGAACTATCATCGCACATTGCAAGCAAGATAATACCTCACAAGTGTAGAAGACGACTAGTCAAACATGACAGACTCTATCCCCCCGATGTTAGCGGGACTAACCCTCCCAACACTTGTCTTATACTGTGGGGTATACCTGACCGGGTCTGATGCTAGAAGGTCTATCTATCTATAAGCTCGGGCAGTTCCACCAGTCTTTGAAAACCTTTTCTTTCTATGATTCAAATAAATTTCTTTTGTGCTATAAATATAGAAAATGTTAAATAATGCATACCATCAAATAAATATGCTATTTAATTTCATAGTAAAATGTAAAGGCATTCCTGAACTAAAATAAACAAGGAAAGTTATAAACTATTCAGATAATAAACTGAAACTACTTTAAAAATATTTACACACTCACAGCTTGCTGTCCTATTCACTTGCACCATTGCTTCAGCGACCTCCTCTCAGCTCTCTGTCACCTAAACTTATTCATAAATGAAACCTTCACTTAACTAACTGAACTATTAACTTTAACTCCTAATTTCATACAAGCTGCTAAGGATTACAACATTGCCAGTCTAACTCGAGTTGCAAGCTCGCACCTCAGTCCGAACTAAGGGCATTCATCTTTAGCTAGCTCACTTAGCTCACTATCTTAGTGAGTTGTAACCTTCTTCTAGTTCAAGTTGTTCCTTAACATCTCTTAACTCGCCCTTGTGAGCTACTGCCTTAGGCCGGCTTGGCTAGGCACTCCTAAAAGGGCTACGAACTCACTCAGCTCCCTTTTGTGAGCTCGCACTCCAGCCCACTCCAGATAGGCGAGATGGAGAGCAACAGATGTAGCCCAGTTCACTCCCTAGTCGACTATCTTCACTAGCTGAAATGCACTAAGGGCCTCCTCCAGCTTGTACCCCGCGAGCTCCTGTCTGACTTATGTAACTCATTTCTAACACCTCATTTTCTAGGCTTCCACTCTTACACAATCATTTACACACTCCGACCTCACTTCATATTCATACACTTAATCAACACCTCATCAGTTCTTCACCAAATTCTTAGGTTGTGACCGCATCAGATTCAGCGTTAAAAACTAAATTATCTAAATCTATAAACAAACCACCATAATTCAGTATTATTTTCAACTACTTCACTTACCAAACTTTTGCTCAACTTTTTGTCTTACTTTCTCACTTGCTTCCAGCTTCAAATCACTAGATCTACATATAAAAATTTTGTTATACATTTGCAAAAGAAGAGCTGTTCTCGACAGCCTACTCATAAATCATAACCCATAAAAACTTATTCTTATCACTTAGATTTTACCAGATCTGCTCATCGAATCCGTTTTCACTTTCCAGTGGCCTGATTTTCTCCAAAAATGGCAGAAATTAGCTGGATACAATTGCAAATCTGCCTTTTCTTCTTCTCTGGCGACAACTTTCTCTCATTCTCTCTCTTTTCCAGATTTTTCTCTTTTGCCGACATTACTCACCACACATCTATATTTATAGGTGTGAGTTAAACTTGTTTTTCACCCTTAAACTTTTTTAAAATTATGATTGTACCAAATTCTAGAGAATTCTTCATTTTTTTCCAATGTCCTTGTCCTTTCCTCATAATTACAATTTCGTCATTTTTTATAAAATCTTTTAATTTTACTATTTTACCCTCAACTTTTAATATTTAATTTTACTCTCGATCCTTTTAGAAATTCTATAAAAATTAAGTTTCATCATAGAACACCTTAAAATTCCTTTTTATTATTTTATAAATAAAAATTAGCTCATTTCGTACATGGTTACAATACAAACTCGGGAGAAGGTGTTACATTCAGACTTGAAGATAACAACCAATTATTCACTGCAAACTTAAATTTGCTCGAGGAATTGAGGAAGGAAGCTTGTGTGAGGGTCGTAGTTTATCAATAAAAGGTTGGCAGGTATTACAACAAAAAGGTTTGAGTTCGGAATTATAAGGTAGGTGACCTTGTCCTACGCCTAATCCTTCCAGTAGCTTGCAAAGCCAATGATGGGATGCTGGGCTCGAATTGGGAAGACCCTTACATCGTTAAGGAGAAGTTGGGGAACGAGGCCTATCACTTGGCCAACATGAATGGAGTTAAGGTCCCTCATGCTTTGAACACAGAGTATTTTCGCCCATACTTCACCTTATTGTTAGCTCATTCCTAAACTCTTGTATAATTTATTTTGATGTAACTATTAATGAAGTTATTTTGCAAATTTGCTATCGCCTCCAATATGTTTAATGCAGAAAGCGAGCTAATTTATTGGGCAAAAAATTATTATCATGATTGAGTTATTTACAACACGACTCAATCATGACCCACCAGAGCTATTACCTCTTATTCTTTATAATGTGCTTCTACGAACATTGAGCTATTATCTTTTATGCTTTATAATGTGCTTCTACGATTCTTGAGCTGCTTTCTATCACGCTCTGGAAGGTACTATCTATGAGCTACTATCTATCACACTTTGGAAGGTACTACCTATGAGCTACTATCTATTGCACTCTGAAAGGTATTACTTGTGACCTGCTGTTTGTCGTGCTTTGGAAGATGCTATCTGTGAGCTACTGTCTATCGTGCTTTGGAAGGTGCTACCTATGAGCTCTTATCTCTTATGCTTTGGAAGATGCTACCTGTGAATTGTTAACTCTCACGCTCTGGAAGGTGCCACCTATGAGCTGTTAACTCTCACGCTCTGGAAGGTGTCACCTATGAGCTATCATCACTTATGCTCTAGAAAGTGCTACCTGTGAGCTGTTATCTTTCACGCTATAGAATGTGATACCTGTGAGCCCTTATGCTTTGGAAGGTGTATTTGCTACCTACGGGCACTTATTCTCTGGAGGATGTTTCCGCGATCAGTGAGCTATTATTGTTAAACTCTGGGAGGCGGTTTTGAGCTATTATTCTTTAAAACTTTGGATTACGAGTTGTTATTATTAAGCTCTGAAAAGTGATTCGAAGTTATTATTATTAAGCTCTAGAAGGTGATTTTAAGTTATTATTATTAAGCTCTAGAAGGCAATCGTAAGCTGTTATTATTAATTCTGGAATGCAAGTCTGAGTTTGTCGCGGGCTAACATCTGTGAGCTAGCTCCTCACTATGATCAGTCAAATTATACTTTGTTCAACAGTGCTTGCTTGTGGCTGAGTATTTATTATGTTGTTGAATGATGTAAATATTGACTTAATAATGCATCTTATACTTATGAGCAAGTTGCAAGACAGTGCAATGAGGAGAAAATATACTTTCATTATGACCTCCACTGGCGAGGCGACAGTTCAGTACAAGAATTGAAAAAATAAAGAAAAGTTTCTATAAGTATGGCAAGCAAAAATTGAAAATTCTCTTAAGTTTTTGCAAGTGCAGCTGTGGGAGGCTGATCGTGTGAAGCTTTCTTTAGGCCTACATGTTGGGGAACTGGAGCGCCTTATATGGTTGCGCCTTGGGGAGCTAAAGGTGCCTGGGAAGCTGCCATCTGAGTGGCCGAAGGAGTTGCGCCTTGAGAATTAGTGCCTTAAGAAGCTGAAGGAGCAACACTCCTAGCAGCTCGAGCTTGGGCGGAGAGAGCTACATACTTTCGAACTTTAGCAACTGCATTCACCTTAAAAAATGAGAAGTCCATGTCCGGTTGATTTTTTTAGAGTGTGTATAAGAAGGTACTGCTGGTCTTCGAGATAGTATCCTTACGCCCTTAAGTGACTAAGGCTTGGGTGCGATCCCTTGATTGGGCAATCTCCTCTGGAGCCCTAGCGAGCTTTTGCCTAATTGCGACTGCTTCTTGCTGGGTCAATTCAATTTTCTTTTCTGCGACCTCAGATTTCTTCACTACAACCTCAGTTTTCTTTTCCACGGTCTTGGCTAGCTTCAGGGCAAAGTTCAGTTTGCTCTTAATTTTCTTTAGCTCCCTTTTAGCCTTATTGTACTTCAAAGTCATGCTTTCCCAAAGAGCTACCTCGCGAGTAAGAGCATCATCGGTAATTTTCAGCTTATGTTTAAGGGTTTTAGCGAATTTCTTCACTTTTTCAGACTTCATCTGGAAGAAGCCCACTTCTTCCTCCATCCTCTTCTTCTCAGCCTCGAACTTCTCCTGAACGACCCCATATGCTACCCTCTCATCTTCATGGATCGAGATTACCCTAAACAACTTCATCGAACTAATGACGGCCTGAAAGAAAGATAGAGCTAGTATTTGAATCGAAGACATTAAAAGATAATGGTGAAGGGAATTGAAGTTTACCAACAATCCGTAGCGAGTTGTATAGCTTATTAGCTTTAGGCCTACCAGATCCTCCCTATGCAGGTTCTGAACATGGTGCCTCAAGAACTATGACATATATGCCAGGACATCATCAAGATATTCCTCCGCTGAGAACTTCTCAACGCATTCATCTACAGCCCTTCCAATAGTTACCCCTCTCTCATTGTTGACCTTTTGGCGCTTAAGAGGTAGGAGTTGGGCTACAACTTTGCCTTTGTCTTTGGCTGCAGGTTTTGGTGCAGATGAGCTCCCCTCAGTTGGTACCTTCTTCTCTGGGGGAGCAGTTTTGTTTATTAGTTTCTTCCCCTACATAGTTTTTAACTTAGGGGTTTGGGTTTTTGGAGTCGTCACGGTCTCAACCTGGGGAGGAGGTATAACTGTAAATCCTAGAGCTCCTTATTGGGCAGAACTTGTTAAAGTCTAACTATCTTCTACGGGATGAGAGGATGCTAGGACAGAGTCCAAGATCATGACATTAGGCTTAAGCTCCGCAAGCTCAACTGCAGTAGAGAATGGTGGTGCTAACAGGTCTAGCTCGACTATTGTTGTAAGAATCCTGCTGGTACGGCTAGGAGTGTCTTCTTCGAAAGCCTTAAAGACTGATGCAATCTCTTTCTTCTTGCAAACTTTGAGGTCACAATTAATGCTCAAACATTTGTTGCCGAGCTACGGAGTAAGGTCGTAAGTTCGCAAATGGTAGTCAGGCGGCAATTGATCGTCTAGCAAGCTTTTAACTTCGACAAATCTTGTTAATAACGCTAACTCCTTATTCATAAGTCTGACCTTACTGCAGGTGACGTTTGCAAAGCAAAACCAACTCATTTAAAAAAAAATGAGAGGAGGGGGGGGACGGGGGGGTGTGGGAGGGAAGCTAGCGAGCTAAAACCGCACCCACTTGAAGAATAGACAAATGAAAAATTTTTTAAGTTGAAAAGAGAAGGATAGGTGAGGTAAAACCAGTGGGATTTGTAATCTCCTACATTGGACCTGCCACTGTCCTTGGGCAGGAACTCTCTAAAGGGCAAGTGAAGGACTGAGAGGTAATACAACCCATCTCGTTTTTCCGCTTTATGGCTAGTGGTGCCCTTAAAGTTATAAAAGAAGCGAAAGATTCGAGGACTTGGAGGAGAAAGTTTATTTTTAATAAAGATGGCTACCGAAGAGGTGATCTGAGCATAGGAATTTCGGGTCAACTAGAAAGAAGTGAGGGTCAGGTCGTTTAAGAGGTCGTTCAGGTAGCTATGGATCGGGAGTTTAAACCTAAATATTATGTGCTCGCGGGCTTATTGTAATAAATCCTTTAGGTAGGCAGGCTGTGTGGTCGTGAAGAGATGATACAATGGTGCGGCACCCGGAAGAGAGATTGAACTCCTCGGCTATGATCATTAGTTTTCGAAGACTTATGCTCGAGTTGTGGTGGTAGGAAGTCTTACAAGTTGCTCGTCCCTCAGCAGGAAGTTGAGCCATAAGGGGATCAGCTCGCCTCGCAAGCTTTCCTACTACCTCATTACTTTGAGAGGTCGCCCCCTATGTGATCCTAAACTATTATTCTGTTTAGTCCTAAGAGCTGGAAGCTTTATTAGCATCCCCAACTCGGTAGTTACGGCACGTGCGACCTAACATCTACAAAGAAATAAGGAATGGAATCAGGATGCTAAAAGCAGACCAAGCCTAGCGAACTAAGGTAAAGGATTCCCATATCTACTCTCCTATACATCAACTAACGCACTTTGCCATAAAGGCTACTAAAAGCAGTGAGGGCTTAGTGTACAAGCCCGTCAGGTTGCTTAAGCCTATCAAGCTAAAGGGTTTGATACCTAGAACTATAACCCCACTTTTACAGAACTTCTATCAAGTAGTTTGAATGCAAATCGCAACAAACAAGAACAACAAGATCAAACCAACAGTCGCAATCAACAACAATGTGTTTCAAAACAAAAACACAAAACATTCAAGCAAGTTCCAAACTTAGAAAAAGCATAACGTGCACACAAACGGAAACAAAGCAAAAAACTAAGAGTTGGTTGTAAAACTCATCGTAAATGCTCAAAAGTGAAGGTTTTCAATCGTTGAAGATGGTGAGCTCAAAAAGAACCAGTGTAAGAAAGGGAGACAGAATGAGAGAATGAAGACGCGACAACTGGTTTTGAAAATGAGAATAAGAGAGAAGTTGAAAGGGCTCCACTCATATAAAGACACGAGATTCTAATTCTAAATGTTCGATTTGACGACAGCTCAACCACCTTAAATCTAACGATGTAGAGCGAGTTGTGGTTTTTTGTCATCATGAGCTATCAGTTAAGAGACATGCACATTAAATGAGCATGACACGAGATGTCCTAGAGGTAGGCGATCTAAAGAGTCGCCATGTGTCAAAGTGACAGGACAGAAATCGAAGCAACACCTCTCGAGCTCGTAAGGATTTATCTGAATCAGTGTGATTAGCTCTCAGTCCGCAGATCGTACTAAAAGCTAGGGGGCTCGTGTTATAGGCATTTTTACGACCTAGATAAATAGACTGATAAGGGCCTAATGGATGAGCCCAATGGAAAAAGGCCTAGAAAGCCTAATGCCCAAGACGCAGCATTGACCTTGTTGATTTCTTCAGCTCGTAGCTGCCTTGATTCATCTTCAGCTTGCGAGAGTAACATGTCATCTTACTGAGCTTGTGCTTGGTAATCTTCTGGAAGTTGGTAGCAATCAAATCCGAGAAGGATTCTAGCTTTCTGATCTCGTGTCAAATCAAATCTTTACAATTCCAAATTCAAAAGAGATTGTCATAGCAGAGTAGTTAACGTGATGATTGCTATGGTAGAGTAGTTAATGCAATGATTGCTATGATAGAGTAGTTAATATGATAATTGTTATTGCAGAGTAGTTAATGTGATGATTGCTATGACAGAGTAGTTAATATGATGATTGCGCTAGTAGGACAGTTAATGTAATTATTTATTTCTTAACGTGTACTGTACTCAATGTAAACCCTTATAGTATAAATAAAGGTAAAATTCCTTATAAAAAATAGAGAGATTTTAGTAAGACAGTTACTCTGCCAAAAATCATTCAAAGTGACTACTATGGATGTAGGCACACTTAAAAACCTTCTTTTGCATTGTTCTTCCTCTCTAGCCTTTACTTGTTTTTATTGCTCATTGCTATCAGGATTATGGTCTAAGCCTGGAATCTCTGGGTCAGTTGAATTCCAACGTTGACAAGTACATTTTTAATAACATGCTCTAATAAAACACATGTTAATTGATCGAACATGAACATAAAATACTAATTATGATGAAGAAATAATAGAAAGAAAAGCTTACATGGGATTATTGTTCTCTTGTGCAGAAACTTCAATGAACAGAAACCCACAAAGCATAAGCATGAGCAAAATTTTCAGCACTACGCAGTTCTTTGATGCCATTCTATATAAATGTTTAACTTTATGATTAACTTGTTTCAGATGAAATGTGTTGCATGATCTGCATCAAAGCTGTGTCTATTTTTATAGGCTGAAACTATGGGCCTATTCCTTTGGCCTGTGTCTTAATTTTTTAAGCCAAGAAAATATTTTTTAACAATTGAATCTAATTGATCACTAAGAAAATTACAAAAATTATATTATTACTTGCTGACTTCCAGAAAATTAATTTGCTTGTTATATTATTTAAGAACATGTAATATATTATTTTCTAGCAAGTTTGAGAAATAGATGATAACCGCCCCACACAAAGATGTCATAAATTGTTAGAACTTAAAATAGAACAGTAATATACGAAATATCGTGGTTTATGTTCATTAAACAAAGTTCAAATAAAGAAAATGACTTCAATAGTACATCTATTCATAAGCAATTAGTGCATACTTTTTTCATATCCATAATAGGAGTTTAAATTTCACCATATCTATTTATCTATATGTATGAAAAGTTTCATCTTTTTATTGGAAGAAAAGCTATCTCTTTGTATGGAAGTAGAATTCTGAATTATATATAATATTTAATTTGGATAGGTTATGACAAATCCATTTATGTTAATAGATTTTTAATTATCTTATAATTATTTAAGAAAAAAAAAAAAAAGGAAAACGACTTGAAGAGAATTAGTCTCAATTATCTTATTTTAAGTAGCCCAAGATGTGTAGTAGAATTTTTTACACACAAACAGCTGACCAATTCTTCTTTAATTGTTTCAACTTAAGTATTTCTAGCTTCATTGTAACTTTTATGTACGATTTTTGAAATTCCTATCTATGATTAGTAGTATCACTAAAAGAAGAAGAAGAATGTTTAACAAATATCATTTTATTGTGGAAGGTACATACATGATTGTCATCAAATATTTTTGGCATCTAATTTAAGTAAGTCAAATGTTAGTTGCCATAGCTCCGCAAAAAAAACATTTATAAGTTGTGAAATGTTACATAAATTATACCTTGTCATAATAATTTGATGAAGCCTTTGGCATTTATAGTTGTCAATTAATAATGTCAATACAGTTATAGATAATAGTTTATGATGAAAATTTTTGGATGTAAAATATACAATTTGCAACCACCTGGGATGTTTGTTTTTTGTTTGAAGATTGAACAAAAGATTCAATAATGATTGAAATCTGAATAACATTTTTTTTTTTCTCTCACCTCTGAATGTATATTAATCTTATTTATTTTTTAAAATTAAAATTGTTTGAAAATAAATAATTTAATAAATACTGCAATGCTTCTATGTATAATTAATAATATTTTATTCATAATTAAAATATAATAAAAAAATACAATAGAATTAATGATATTTAATTAAAATATTATATAATGTAAAATTAGGTTAAATTTGAAAATATGTTAGGGAAGATGGATTTGAAATAAAATATTAAAAAAATTATCTAGTGATTTGGGATTTAATTAAAAATCAAGAATTATTACTTTTTCCTTGCATTTGTTTACTAGTATTTGAAGATTGTTTGATTACTTAAAAAAACGAATAAAAATAACTTAATAAATGTAATTCACTACCATTAACTTATAAGTGGAAAATATAAAGTACCCATAATGTTTTTATACAATAAATTTTGTGGCAATAAATATATATATTTATAACCAAATATATAATGGTATAAAGTTGTTTAATACTCGTCCATTCATATTAAAGTCAATGTGACGGTACATTTCATATTAAAGTCATTGCTCATGCTTTTATAAGAATATACTAAGCCATACTTTGCAAGAAAATTTATAAATTAAAAAATGTAAGCATTGTCGTAACACTTTCTGGGAGAACTAGTTGTTAAATTAGTTCCAAAGCCTAGACAAACAAAAGTTTTGATCCTTAAAACTCTTAGTTTGTGGATGGTTTATTCACTTTTTTTCTGTTAATACTAATTTCAAATATTAAACAATTTTTTAGGAAATAAATTAATTGTAGAATATTAAGGATGAATCAAAATTGTAATAAAATTATTGCATTTAGTTAAAAAAATAAAAAGGAAAAAAAGTTTAATAAAAATTATTAACTTCTCTTTTAAATATTAATTTCAAATATTAAACAATTTTTAAGGAAATAAATTAATTATAGAATATTGAGAATGATTTTGAAATATTAATTTTAAACATTAAACAATTTTTAAGTAAGCAAAGTAATTACAGAATATTGAGAATTGATCAACATCAAGATGAAATTATTGTATTTAGTTAAAAAGAAAAAAAAAAGAAAAAGAAAATGAGTCTAATAAAAATTCTCAACTTCTCTTTTAAATACTAATTTCAAATGTCAAACAAGTTTTAAGGAAATAAATTAATTACAGAATATTGAGAATGATTGGGAAATACTAATTTCAAATATTACACATTTTTTAAGAAAATAAAATAATTATAGAATATTGAGAATAAATCAAAATCATAATGCAATTATTCTATTTACTTAAAAAGGAAAAAAAAAATAAAAAGGGCAAGCAGGTTTGAAAAACAAAAAATAATAGGAATGTATACCAAAAGTTCGTTTTATTCTAAATACTCTATACGAAATTACTGACTAATTCAAACTTTTTTCTTCGCAATATAAAATATACGCTCAGACAAACACTACCTCTATGTTAAGCCGATGTCTTTAATACATTATTTTCCACATCACTATGATAAACAATGGTTGCAAAATTGAAAAAAATAAAAACAATAATAAGCATATAAAATAACTTATAGCTTTAGATTATTGATAATATATGAGTGACAATTATTGGTACTTCTTTAATACATCAATTCATCACCATCCACTATACTTATTCCATAGCATGCTATCGTCACTCAAATAAAAACCATCATTTCTTACAGACACATAGCATTTCCCATGTGAACATCTGAAAAGACCACGCGAAGAACGAAAGACATCAACAGTCTTCACTTGTGTACCATGATGCATTTCACACTGAAAATGAGTCCGTCGAAAAACATCCTCCCGAAAACTAAATTGGAACACATCCTTCATCCAAAGAGTATGCTCTCCCAGATCATCTTTTTCAGACCAACAATGCATTCGCAGCGGTGTCTGGTTACTATTGAAGTCATTTGTGATGTAAACTGTGTATTTATTGAGAAAGCCAATTCCTGCATATGCTGGTGTTTGAGCCATGAAAACAAGAAAGGTCACTGTGAGAAAGAAATAAGCCATCTTAACCCCAGACATGTTTGCAAATTGTATACAAATAATGAATAATTTTGAGTTATATGAGCCTATTTATAGTCACAAACAATTTGTACAAATTTAATAAGATCAGATGTGAATATATTTGGCAGGTATCAAATGGTTCTTTGCCAAAAAAGATATTAAAGAGGAACTATTCAATCTAAAATATATTGGAGTTGGATGAAATTTTTTAATGATCAATTTTGGTGGAATTTATAGATTTTAAAGCATATCCAATGCAGATTGTGTTTTTCTTTTTTTTTTTTTTTAAAAAAAAAAAAAGCATCATGTCATTAATTTTAAGAGATTTGTTTCTTATATGGTATAAATGTCATTTGATAAACAATCAAATTGAAAAATTATTTTCCAATGCTTCTATGCATGTCTATTTAATGTCTCCATGTATTTCCATTAAATGCTTTCATATTTTTTATTAATGTTTCCAATTTTTTTTTTTTTTTGACTTTTAATTACATTTGAAAAATTGGAATTAAATAATTATTGACTTGCAGATATAGTTATCTAACACACCCTCTGAAAATATATAATCATGTTGATAATGTCTGTTTTCCTTTTTACCACCTCAACTCGATATTGATTATTGATAATTATATATATATTTTTAAATTTAATGTCTATTCATTACATGTGGTATGCATTTTTTTTCACAATTTATATGAGCATTGGAAATGCTCTTATAAACTTCATATTTATAATTCTTTACGAAATTTAATGAACTCTTTAAAGAAAAAAAAAATGTAAGATCTATTATAGATTTTTCACTGAAAAAAATGAGATAAATACTCATTTTAAGGATTCATTTTTATTGGATTAGAGATCTTGAATTAAATAATTATCAAGATTGATTCAAGGAAAAAAGAGTGGCGATATTTACATCCCTAAAAAATTGTATGTACATCTCAATATAATTTATTTTTAAAAATCCAATAGTATTGCTCAAGGAAATTACCAAAAAAGGTAAATAATTAGTAATTACATCCACAAATATTAATTACTTCCTGATCATTTCCTCATATATATGATCAAATATTCTCATTTTCTCTAATTCTTAACTTCCGTTTAACTACTAATTTCAAATATCAAACAATTTTTAAGGAAATAAATTAATTACTGAATATTGTGAATGATTTTAAAACACTAATTTAAAATATTAAACAATTTTTAAGGAAACAAATTAATTATAGAATATTAAGAATAAATCAAAATCATGATAAAATTATTATATTTAGTTAAAAATGAAAAAAAAATAAAAAAGGAAAACAAGATTAATAAAAAATTTTAGCTTCTCTTTCAAATATTAATTTCAAATATCAAATAATTTTTAAGGAAATAAATTAATTACAAAATATTAAGAATAATTTTGAAATACTAATTCCAAATATTAAACAATTTGCAAGGAAACAAACTATTTGCTAAATATTGAAAATAAATCAAAATCATGATGAAATTATTGTATTTAGTTAAAAGAGAAAAAATAAAAATGAAAAGCAAGTTTAATTAAAAATTCTTAACTTCTCTTTTAAATGCTAATTTGAAATATCAAACAATTTTTATGGAAATAAATTAATTACAGAATATTAAAAATATCCAACTTTCTACCCTTATGACTTTTTTCCTTTGAATCCAACTTTCTTGATTTCTTTTAAAAATATTCTCTAATAAGATATTTATTCACAGACTTCTGAACTTCTAAAACTGAAACCAGATTAAATTGATAATAATAAATTGGATTTTAATTAATTTTTTTGGTCCAGTTAGATTTGGACCTTAAATTCGGGTTGCAGTTCAAAGCGAGAAGAAGAAGAAATGAGAAAGAAAACCAGAAAAGGGATATTATGAAAAACCTCCTAAAAGTAAATTAATCGAAATTTATCCTTAATTTTTTTTATTAGGTGAACCACTCCCAACCATTAACTTTCTATCCAAAATATTAAAATTTTCTATCTAGAATCGTGAAATGATGAAAATATATAAAATTTCTTTTATATCCTTCAAACTTATGTAATGACTAAACTACCTTTTAATTATTAATTAATAATATTATTAATATAAAAAATAACAAAATATTAAAACAAAAAATAATTAACAAACAAATCGTTGGTTTCCAATTGAAACCCAAAAATATCTTAATCAAAAACTCAAAAAAGGTTTGAATCCTAGAAAAACCAAAATAAAAAACGAAATCAAAACCAATCCAAAAACTCAAATCAAAAACTAAATAAAAAACTATAGATCTTTCTACACCAACTTACTAAAACCAAATCAGTTTATTCCCAAAAAAAAAAAAAAAAAAATCAGTCGCCATTATCAACAACATTCAACCCACCATTATCATCAACATCAATAACATCAATCCACAACATCAAAAAATTCAATTAAAACACCAGAAATGCCACAATCATCATCAATCATTTAGAAAAAAAAAAAAAAAAAAAAATTAAACCCAGTAGAGACCTATCGTACTCAGACCCACCCAACAAGAGTTGCCTTTACACCCCAAACGAGTTGCTACTTGCCGCCCTAAACTCGCTCCGAATAGACCTAATTTGGATTGGATCGGGTAATTTTGTAATCCCTAATCCCCCAATTACACACGTTTATGTATATACTGATTCACTCACACACTCAACTTATCACTACATTTGATTAGAGTCTCCATTTAGTCCACCAAACACCATCAAACAATGTGTGTGTTAGAAATCTTGTGCTTGTATTTGTATGCACGTGATCTTATTTTTAATGTTTTTTAAGGAAAAAACAACTGGAGAGGCCCACTGGAAGATATTGTATGCATAATTTTGCGTTGAAAACATGACAAAAAAGAATCATAGGATATGCATGTTATTTTTTAAGGGGCCAATAGGGGAGGTCCACTAGAAGATGTTAGAGGTATGATATGGATTATGAAATTTGGAGCTGAATACACATGTTATTGTACTTAAACTTTATCACACATGTTAAGGTTGACTAAGTCATTGGTGGTCTCTTTAAAATATTTTGTCTCTTGACCTCGTACTAGCTAGCTAATCACTGCTAGTCCAAAGGTGACAGATTCTTCTTCTTAAAGTCCTTGTCGATGCAGATTCTTCACATGGGTTGGATTGGACCCACCAGACATAAGAACTTAAACCTTAAATGCATCCACATGTCTCATCACAGTTCACTCTGCTTCAATTGTGTAAATTCATTTTATTTATATTTAACACTAAATAGGTTACAAGTAAAAGAATTTAGTTTCCGTTCAATGACGGACCCATAAATTCATATGAAAGTGGGGGAGGGAAAAGGGGGACACTTTTATGATGACAAAATAGTAAGTAAATATATGGAATCAAATTATATATATTTATTATTAAAGTTAGTAATCAAGTTACATTTATAGTCTTTCATCTAATAAATGTATGTGATTTATAATAAAGTAAAATAAAATAAAAATAAAAGATAAAAGCAATTATAATTAATATGAGTATTTTTATTTATAAATTTTATCATATAAAATAGTTTATGTAAAAGAACAATAATTCACACAAAAAATCATGAGTAAATCAAGGCCTAGTAACATTAAATAATATATATTTTATTTTAATAGAGAAAGAAGTTGAATCATAGTGGATAAAAGAGAAAAAAAAACATGGTCTATGCCATAATAATAATTAAAAAAAAAAAAAATGGACACACATTTAAAAAAAAAAAAATGATTAGTGAATAAAAAAGTTAAAAAAAAAAAAAAAAGGCTATAATGACTCAAAAGGGAATTGAACATGGTTCTCCCTAAATTAAGGGGCAGGCACAACCATCAAAACTTGCATATGCATATGCTTGATTTTGGAATTCTATTTATATAATATATCAAATGACTGAAAAAAGGAGCAAAAAGCAAAAGCTTTTAGATGGACTAGGAATTGAACCTATATGCTTGATTTTGGAATTCTATTTATATAATATATCAAATGACTGAAAAAAGGAGGAAAAAGCAAAAGCTTTTAGGTGGGCTAGGAATTGAACCTGTGACTTGGGGAGCAAAAGACACATGCACAACCACCAATGCCACTCTGTTCATATGTCATGTTGTCACATTAGATTTATATATTTAAATATCTAATTATTAATATACTAAACTTAATTAATTTTTAAAAAAATTCAGGGAGAGCACATGTTTCCCCTGACCCAATGGTGGGTCCACCCCTGTTTCTATTGTTATTGTTTGGAAAATATTATGATGTTCAAAATAAAAATTCATTTTCATAATTTGATAATAATTTTAATAATTATACAAACGCTAGTATTATTTATATATGAGGGCAAAAGAGAAAGCAAAATTGTATTGTAGGGTATGCAATTAAATATATTATTATTATTATTTGAAATCATAGAATTATCTTATACCAGCAGCAAATTTGTTGAACATCACCATCATTTACTTCAGTTGAAAACACACTTTTCTTTCCTTTTTTTTTTTTTTTCTTTTTTTTTTTTCATTTGAAACACACACTACATTTAGAACCATTTTGTCTTCTATTTAAATTATTTTATACTTATATCCCCATAGGCATACGACTCTGAAATTATTGTTTTACCACTATTTTGAATCAGAATTTGAAATTGGTGGGTTGGCTGGTAAAACTATCATTTGTCTCATTTGATTCCAATCCACATCAAGAAACAGTCCAACTTGTCAAAGTAATGAGTCCCCACACGTTTTTCATTTTTTGTTTTTTTTCACACTGGTGTGTCATGTATACTAAAATGGATATTTTCACACCTTGTCATTTTCACATAAAAAAGACAAAAATCATAAAAAGGAGCTAATGGGCTTTTGATATATTTTCACAGCAGTATGACGTTTTCACAAAACAAAGAAAATCCTCCTAGCTCACACTACATTGGAGTGTGGCATTACCAGACGAAAGCACCACGTGTTATCTATCGATTGGTTCAAATCTAACCCAATTATTATTGTACCATTTTTCCTTCTTTAAAAAAATTTATGTTCAATTAGACAGCTGATAAATGATTATATATATATTTATAATATGTACTTCCTTAGATACATATTAATAGTGCACCCAACAGTTAATTATATTATCCCTTTAATACATTATCACTTTCAATCATGAATTTTATTTGTATTTAACACTAAATAGGTCGTTAAGTAAAGAAATTTATTTTCTATATGAACAATTATCATTTAACATTACAATGAGGTTGCCATAGTACCAAAAAAATAGAGGGTAAAAGAGAGAGCAAAAATTACATTGTGGAATGTACAATTAGATATATTATTATTTGAAATCATTGAATTATAAAGTAATTTGAAGACCAAATTTTTGAGATTCTTCACAATGCACAGTGGCCAGCAATTATTTACCTATTGATGAAATATAATCCCACATTTAAAGTGAGTGGCCCCACGCGTATTGACCGTTACTTCATTAGTCCACTAGGAGCCAAAACGCAACCTCGTCATCGTCCAAGCTTTTGAGCAAATTAATGTGTTTTTTTGGTGCATTAGCAAAATGGTTGCTGGAGTCACATTTGATACATGGATTATATTGTCGGTCACAATAACCATATTTAGCATGGCCAATTCCCAGTGAAAAAAGGGAATTAGCAAGTTAAAGTCAAAGAAAAGAAAGTGGGACCGGGTGAGATGTGCAAGGTTAGCATCTTAGACTGGAGTTGGGAACCACATGGTGAACATCTAAAGGATGGACAGTGACAAGGTCAGAGTTGGTGCTAGCATCAGACGGCGTCATCATTTCTTATGATCTGTATTTTACTTTCTGTCGACGTTGGATTTCAGTCGACGAGTAATCAATCTCCAATACCTGCAATCAATGTGAGAAAGCACAAATACCAAGAAAGAACGAGGATAAAAATCGAAAATCAAACAAGGAACACAAAGCTTTTACGTGGTTCAGCAATAATAGATCTAAGTCTACGATTGTCTGTCTCTTAAATTCTGCAGAGTGACAGTATATTATTGATTATTCTCTCTGATCATGTTACAATGATTTTAATCCTTATTTATAGGGAAAGAGGTGTTACAATTCTGGTTGTAGCAAATCAGGAAAAGAATCCTGAATTAATTACACTTCCCAAATAATCAGGAAAAATAAGGAAAAGAATTATACATTAATTATACCTCCTAATATGTTTGAATAATATCAGGAAACTGCTTCCATAAAATCAGGGATGATATTGATTCGGTTTGAATTTGAGTAGACTTCCATATCTGATGAGGAAATCATAGTTTAATTGGGCAACCGCCATATTTGGAGAGAGAATCATGGTTAAATCAGGTAACTGCCCGTTCTGGAAGATACTGCATTTATTACGCTTATGGGCGAGCTGACGTCTATGGCGGTCTGTGAGCTTGAGCTCGCATAGTGAGCTACGTATGAGGCGGACTTATGGAGCGAGCTGAATCTTGGCTATATCACGAGCTCGCTGGGCTTAGAGTCATCTGGGCCTAGGCTGATGGGTCTTGACTGGGTTGACTTTTATCGGGCCTTCTTACTGGGTCTTAAATAGGCCTAAATTAGGCTTTTACCAGCCTATTTAATGAGTCCGAAAAATACATATAACATTAGCCCCCCAGCTCTCAGTTCGCTTCTGCGAGCTGGGAGCTCGAGCTTGCTAGTAAAAGCTAGCTTCCTTGGCACGCTAACCTTCATAATTGCTTCTGTGCATTTTCAAATTCCACTTTTTCAGTTGCGACACGTGGCAATCATGCAGAAGGTAACTAAAACGATGCCTGTACGTCCCTTACACGCGTATTTAATGCGCACGTCTTTCAACTGACCGCTCCATGATTACAAAAATCGCACTTCACGCTGCACCGTCAGATTTATGACGGTTACACTTTTCAAAGATCTGACGGTTGGGGTTCACGCTCGATTTTCTATATAAACCGATGACCCCTTTTCATTTTCTTCTTTCATCTGTCATTTTCTTTTAAAGCAACCAAGCAACCAAATTTCAGAGAACTCACGAAATCAACACTTCCAGTCGTCGCTCTTATCATTTCATCAAGGATTCACAATAAGCTTCTGATTTCTTACTTCAAACTTTTGATTTTTTGGCTTATTTTGCTGAGTTGATGTTGTGTCATGCTTGTATCTGATCATTGTTGAATCTCGTTACTATGGGTTATTCGTTTGAACGTGACTTTTCAACTTCCGTTGGTTTGATCTGGCTTTTTACTTGTTCACGACTGGACTATTGTTTGTGACTTGTAATGCATGCTTGACTATTGATTTAGGATTGCTGTAGTCTTGTTAGCTCGCAGGTCGTTGCTTTTGTTGACTAAAACCTCCATTGCATAGTTTGACTGTTTTCTTTTGTTCAGATATCCTCAAGCGGAGCTCGCAAGGGAATTATTCTGAGCAGTGAAGCTCGTGAGTGAGATGAAGCCCGAGCATATGCTATACAGGGAAGAGCAGCTCGGGATACATTCGCTTGTCATCCTTCATCGCTAAAGCGTCCTAAGGTGGAAGGACTTGTCACTCAATTCCACATCCCTTTGGGTTGTCGTACATTGCTACCTGATTCAAAGAATCATGCATGTTATCCGCCAAGGGGATATGTCGCCATCAACGTTCAACATTTCGAACAGGGGCTACGGTTCCCTATTCAACCGTACTTGATCGCATTTCTTAACAAGGTCAAGCTCGCGCCATTCCAATTGACTCCAAACTCTTATGCGCAGCTGACCTCGCTGGTCGTGGCCTTTCTTAGGAACGGCCTTCGTCCCCCTACACCAAAAATTATATAGCAATTCTATTCCTTCAAGGCTCTGGGCGCAGCAGAAGGAGAGAAACCGAAGGGCATTTATTACCTTACAACCCGTTCGTCGAAATACAAAGACCTCTTGCCCAAAGGAGAGGCGAAGGGCAAGTCCAACGTCGGACCGTATAAGACGAGCTGGTTTTACGTCTCGTGCCCCTCTCTCGCAGATCTTCGAAATTTCAGCTTCGTCTTGAAACCAGGTATACATAAAGGAAATATAGCGAGCTGATTTTATTTTGTATCTTTATTATTATTTTTTAATCATTTGCTGTGCAGAGCTGAAAATGGACGAGTCCCCTCTTAGCAGCGAGGAAGAACGGGTTTTGGATAAGCTCGCAATTTCAGAGGACGCATGAATCAGCAGTAAATTTGACGATGCTGTCCTTAGAGCTTACGGCCTTGCTCCTCCTAAGGAATCCCCTCTTCTGCGATCTGAGGAGGACATAGGCAAGACCAGCGATAACCCTAGAATTCCTTTTGTTTTTGAAGTTCCAGTTCAGGTGGAGGACACGTCTGCTTCCCGACCTCTGCAACCAGTCTCTTCACAAGCAGCGGGTGCAACTCGTTCACCTTCTCCAGCTCGGAAGGCTTCTACCCAAGGTGCTTCTGCTCGCGCCTCATCTAAGGCGAAATCGTCTTCAGCTCGCACCCCATCAAAGGGCGCATCTCGAAAAACTACATCTTTAGCTCCTGCCCCAGCTCGGACAGGATCAGATCTAGCCCATACAACCCCTACTGTACAGGTTGACTCATCCTCTTCCCCACATCACACATCTACCCCAGGGGTTTCACTGCTATTTCCAGCTCGCGCTCCAGCCCCCGCTCCTTCCTCTGGGCGAATTCCAACCAACAGGAGGAAACTTGTTCTTTTGAAATCCCCACCTTCTGAACGACCTGCTACATCTCCCACCTCCTCGACTCTTTCAGCGAAATGGCCTGCTGAGGCCTTAGCCACTCCAACGGCCCCTTCAAAACGCTCAAAATCATCTGCCGAGGACCAGGCTTCTACAGTCGCTGCCTTCAGCGAAGTGCCTGCTGCTGCTGAAAAACAGGTCGCTGCTCCTTCATTTGCTGCTACCAGCGAAGTACCTCTTGCTGTTGGTTCTTCAGGTCTTCAGCCGACTTCAGCTTCTAGCTCGCTAGCTAGAAAAGGTGACGCTCCTCCTAAGGTTGCTTCGCAGGCAACCCGAGCTGGCCCCCGTAAAGGAGTAACTAAGCGCATCATTCATGCGTGACCTATTGTTACCTGGGATGGTGAACGCGATGTTCCAGAAGCTGAAAGAACCCTTTCGTCAAAGAGACCAGCCGTTAAGATTGGGCCTGGGGGAAGATATTTGACCTCATTCCTTGATAACTGGGAAACGATCATGCTTACCCATGCAAATGTCTTGGAAAATAAGTATTTTAGAGGCGAGGATCTGGACGAATTCGTAGCTCGTCATTCCATGCTAGTAAGTCATTTTCCCTTATCTGCCGATCTATTTACTTTATTAAATGCTAACTCATAACATTTTCAGGGTGCTCTTGTCGCGATGAAGCGGAGAAGGCAGACAAGGGCTAGAAACGATGCAATAAGGAAACTAGAAGACGAGCTGGAAGAGGCCAAAGATGAAGCTGTGCGTTTGGCTGAAGGTAGAGTGCAGGGTCAGGAAGCACAGATCGCTGAGGCCAATGCTGCGAGGCAGGCAGTTGAGGAAGCTCTTCGTAAAATGGAAAATGAGAGCAACATGCTAAGGGATGAGCTACTCAAGATAAGGGAAGATCTGAAACGGTCTGAGCAGCGGGCCGAGCTGGCAGAGCAAAGAGCTTCGACCGCAGAAGATAAAATTGAAGTGCTCGATCGTCAAGTCGAGACTGCGACGGAGCGAGCTGAGGTTGCCGAGAAGCGAGCTGGAGAGATGAAAAGTGCTGCTCGACGAGCTGAACAATTTGAGCAACGGGCTAATGCTGCAGTGCAAAGGGCTGAGGCTGCAGGAAAACGGGCTGAAGAAGCAGCGCACCGGGCTGATGTACTCAAGCGCCAAGTGGGGGAAGCCGTACAGCGGGCTGAGGCTGCAGAAAAACGAACAGAGGCCATACAGAAAGAAGCTGAGGTCGTTAACTGGCTTGCAGACAACGCTTTTGAGGAGCTATCGACCTTCAAAGTGCAGGCCGCTCAAGAGCTGGAGGCCAGAGTTGCTGAAGCCAAGAATGAGGCTGAGGAGTCAACAGGTCGCGACTTTCTCTTCACGCTGTGGACGTCCCACCCGGAAATGGATTTTTTCATCTTTGAGAATGTGGGACTTGAATTTGTGGAGGAGTTCAAAGCAAAGGCTGCCTCGTCCTTATCTGATCTAATTCCTCTGTCTGAGCAAGCTCCTGGTGCGACCTCTCAGTCTGAGCCCGTTGACTAGCTCGTCTCTCCCTATGATAGTCTGGCTCAGTGCACAGATCTCTTTGTTTAGATCTAACATTTTTCTCTTTTGTTTTTGTTTTTTATTTGTAACAAATTTTACTCTTAATAAAATTCATTTTTTCATTTCTTCGCATTTTCTGTATTGATCATATATGCGATGTGTTATACCTTTTATTTATGCGAGCTAATCAGCATGACATAAACTCGTACTTAATGAAGTGTAACAATTCATATCTTAAGTAATTACTTGGCTCTTTAATAAGTAATCTGTTGGCATAGATTAAAACCTTGTTCATTAAATGGAAGCTGTTGACGAGCTGTTTAACCATGCAAGGCCTAATGAACTTATTTCCCTTCATCTTTTTGTTTTTGCGAGTTATGCAAGGATACTTAGTCACTTGCTTTTTAGACTCTTTGTATTTGTAGCGAGCTATGTAGGGGTCGTCACCTTGCCTGCTTTTTAGGCTCTTTGTTATTAGCGAGCTATGCAGGGGTCGTCACCTCGCCTACTTTTTAGGCTCTTTTTATTTGTTCTTAAGCTGTTGAGCTCAGAACCCGTTAGCCTAGTGAGGTAAGTTGAATCAAAAACAGGGGAAAATGGAGTTTCCATTTATAATGAATTCATATTACAAATCATGAAAAGCTTATTGATAATAAGGGCGGAGATGCTCGGCATTCCAAGCTCGAGGGACTTCTGCTCCATTTACATTAGCTAAGCGATAAGCTCCATTTCCCAAGATTGTTTTGACAACATATGGTCCTTCCCAGTTCTGGCCTAATGATCCATCACTTGGCTTACGGGCTCCTGGTAGAATGAGGCGTAAGACCAAGTCTCCCACATTGAATCTGCGAATCCGAGCATACTTGTTGTAGTACCTCGCTATTCTCTGCTGATAGACGGCTACTCTCAACCTGGCCGTTTCTCTGGCTTCTTCAAGCAGATTTAGGTTTGCAGCGAGTAGCTGATCGTTGTCGTTTGGATTGAAGGTTGCTCTTCTTTGCGAGGTGACTTCAAACTCAGCTGGGATCATAGCCTCAGACCCATACACCATCGAGAACGGAGTCTCGCCAGTGGAGCTACGAGCTGTGGTTCTATAAGACCACAATACTTTTTGAAGCTCATCGACCCATGCTCTTTTCTTTGCTTCTAGTTTCATCTTCAGGGTCTGTTTGATGATCTTGTTCACTACTTCTACTTGACCATTGGCTTGTGGATGGTCCACTGCTGAGAAGCTTTTAACGATCTTCAGGTCGTTGCAGAATCTGAGAAACTGGTCATTAGCGAACTGAGTCCCATTGTCTGTCACGATCTGCTGTGGGACCCCGAATCTGCAAATAATATTGCTCCACACAAACTTCTCAATCTTTGTTGTGGAGATTTCAGCTAACTCTTTTGCCTCAGCCCACTTGGTGAAATAATCCACTGCGACCACTGCATGTTTGCATCTTCCACGAGCCATCGGTAGGGGTCCGATTAGGTCCATCCCCCAAATCGCAAAGGGCCATGGGCTCACCATCTGTTGGAGGTAAGCTGGTAGAGCTCGCAGAATATTAGCAAACCTCTGACACTTGTCGTATTTCTTCACTAAGTTAATGGCGTCCTGCCTCATGGTGGGCCAGTAGAAGCCTTGACGAAGTGCTTTCTGAGCTAGAGACAGCCCCCCAGCGTGGTTCCCGCAGTGGCCTTCATGTATCTGCCTTAGTACTATTTCACACTCAGGGCCATCAATGCATCTTAATAGTGGAGCTGAGAACCCCTTCTTGTACAGTGCATCATCATAGATGCAGTACCTGACTGCTCTAGCTCGTAGACGTCGGGCCTCCAGCTTGTTACTTGGCAGTTTTTCATCCTGCAAATAATTGAGAATAGAGCTCATCCAAGAATCAGGCTGTACGGATATGACCATCGTCACATTCTTTTCCTCTGTACTTGGAGCTGGTAGAAACTCAACTGGGATCGCCCCAAGGAAATCTGCATCTCGTGTAGTCGCGAGACGAGCTAGTGCATCAGCGTGCGAGTTCTGAGCTAGTGGAATCTGCTTCATTTCATACTTCTGAAACGCACATAGCAGCTCGTGAACTTTCTGGAGGTAGAGGGCCATTTTCGGTCCCCTGGCTTGATATTCCCCTAATACGTGGCCGACAACGAGCTGTGAGTCACTGAAAATTTTTAAGCGTTCAGCTCGCATCTCTTTAGCTAAACGCAGTCTCGCGAGCAGAGCTTCATACTCAGCCTCATTGTTTGTCGCTTGAAAACCAAACCTTAAGGCACATAGGATTTTGTGGCCTTCAGGACTGACCAGTAGAATCCCAGCTCCAACTCTCTGCTCGCTGGATGATCCATCAATATAAAGCTCCCATGCTGGACCTTCAGAAGACTCAGCTTCATCATCCACAGGTCCTGTAAATTCTGCAATGAAATCTGTCAGAGCCTGAGCTTTGATAGCCGTCCTCGGCTTGAACTGGATATCGAACTGTGCGAGCTCCACTGCCCATTTCAACAAACGACCTGAGGTGTCTGCTTTCTGCAGGACTTGTTTCAACGGATATTGGGTGAGGACTTCGATGGTATGAGCTTGAAAATAAGGTCGCAGCTTCCTTGATGCGATGACCAGGCAATAAGCGAGCTTCTCCATCTGCGAGTATCTGGTCTCAGCATCTTGCAATCTTTTACTTACATAATAAACTGGAAGCTGCGTCTTTTCTTCTTCCCTCACCAATGCAGCGCTTAGAGCTTGTTAAGACACCCCTAAGTATAAAATTAGTCTTTTTCCTTCTTTAGGCTTAGAGAGGAGTGGAGCTCGCCCCATGTATTCCTTCAATTGCTGGAAGGCGGTTTCACACTGCTCTGTCCACTAGAAGCTTTTGGCTTTCTTCAAAATATCAAAGAAATGAATGCACTTATCAGTAGCTTTCGAGATGAATCTGCTCAGTGCTGCAACCTGGCCATTAAGGCTCTATACATCATTCATCCTGGTTGGCGATCTCATGTCAATCAGTGCTCTGATCTTCTCAGGGTTTGCTTCGATCCCCCTACTATTGACCATGAAGCCCAGAAACTTCCCAGAAGCTACTCCGAACGCACATTTGAGCGGATTTAACTTCATTTGGTAGTTCCTCAGAATCTGGAACATCTTTCTCAGGTCGCGAACATGGTCACCTATCTGCTTGGATTTCACTAGCATATCGTCAACATAGACCTCCATGGTCTTTCCGATTTGCTCCTCGAACATCATGTTCACCAAGCGCTGGTAGGTCGCTCCAGCATTCTTCAATCCGAAAGGCATCACCTTGTAGCAATACAATCCCCGATCAGTCATGAACGAGGTGTGCTCTTCCTCCTCAGGTTTCATTAGGATCTGGTTATATCCCGAATATGCGTCCATGAAGCTCAAGAGCTCGTGGCCAGCAGTAGCATCCACGAGCTGGTTTATCCTTGGCAGGGAAAACTGTCCTTAGGGCACGCCTTGTTCAGGTCAGTGAAGTCGATGCAAGTTCTCCACTTTCCATTCTTTTTCTTCACTAGTACAGGGTTGGCGACCCAGGTCAGATAGTAAGCTTCTTTGATGAACTTGTTAACCAGCAGCTTATCTACCTTCTTTTTCAATGCTAAGTAACGTTCCCCTGTCATTGCCCTTCTCTTCTGGCGAACTGGCTTGAAATGAGGATCTATATTCAGCCTGTGAGACATCACCTAGGGATCTATTCCCACCATGTCCTCATGATTCCATGCAAACACATCCAAGTTCGCCTTCAGGAAGTCAGCGAGCTGGGCTCTTAGTTCCGGAGCTAATCCTCTCCCCAGCTTCAAACATCTTTCTGGATCCGCCTCGCTGACTTGGACATCCTCTAATTCTTCAACTGGTCCTATAGCTCGGTCTGCATCTACCTCGCGAGGATCCAGGTCGTGATTGACTCCTTTCTCAGTCATAGCTCGTGGCTCGCCCCCGAGACCACGTTCACTTTCTTTCCTCTTACGCCCATCTTCACAGCATCTTCATAGCAACGTCGGGCTAAGTGCTACTCTCCTCGAACACATCCAATGCCATTAGGAGTTTGGAACTTCACTGTCAGAGTTCTGGTTGAAGTAACCATGTCCAACTCGTTCATAGCAAGTCTCCCGAGGACCACATTATATGCTGATGGGTAGTCAATTATCAAGAAGTCTGTCAGGGTTGTTGCTTGACGACTTGCCTCCCCGAGAGTCAATGGCAATTTAATCTGTCCCACTGGTACCACAGCATCTCCAGTGAAACTATACAAAGGTTCTGGGGACGGTCTCATTTGTTCTGCTCGCAGCCCCATTTGATTAAAACAGCTTCTGTACATTACGTTCACCAAGCTCCCAGTATTGATCATGATGCGCCTAACTTCCATATTGCTGATTTTAGCTCGAATAACCAGCGCATCATTATAGGGCCAAACCACACCCCTAGCATCCTCCTCGGTAAACACAATCTTGTCCAAGGTCGGCTTTGCCCTTTTTGCAGGTCCTTTTGACCCATTGAGCTGAAAAGAATGATTAGCCTCTCGGACGTACCTCTCATGCGATCTGTTGGAATCATCTACGATATGGGGGCCACCATGAATGGTAAAAATGGTTCGTACCGCAGGTTCATGCTCTGGTTCAAGAGCTTGTAAGGGCTGCTGCTGTGCTGGCTGTTGCTGCTGAGGTCGTTGCTGGTGAGGTCGCTGGTCAGCAGGTCTTGCCATATATTCTCTCAAGCGACCTCACCTGATTAACTTCTCAATGGCGTTCTTCAACGACCAGCAGTCCGAAGTGCTGTGCCCTACCTCATTATGATAGGCACAGAATTTGTTTTGATCTCTTTGATGAACAGGAGCCCTTATAGGATTGGGCCTCCCAAAATCCTCCTTATTCCTTTTCGCAGTGTAAATCCTATCTGGTGATGCCGTCAGGACGCTGTATCCTTCCTGGTGACCTTGACATTGAGGTCGCTTATACCCTGGCTCTCTTCTCGCTCTCTTGGCGATCTGGTTATTCGAGCCATTATTTCTTCTTTCTTCGTTCCTGCCATTGGTTCTCCTCTTTGGCTGGCTGGAACTGCCCGCTTCATTCTTCTGATTCTGCTTCTTCGGGCCGAAGGTCTCCTCCCATCTGATCTCTTTCGCAGCTCGCTCGTAGAACTCTCTCAGATCCTTCACTGGGGATTTGTAAATACTCTCGTATAACTTTTCATCCTTGCGCAGCCCAGTTGCGATCGCTGTCAGTATGCTCTCATCTGACGGATGCTCGACATTCGCGACTTCGCGTCTAAACTTGGTGATGTATTCCTTCAACGACTTACCCTGACGCTGGAAGATGGTGGCTAGGTGGCAGGATGGAACGAGCTGCCTTCTTAGTGCCCTGTACTGACCAACGAACTTCTATTGGCATTGCTCCCAACTTCCTATGCTGCGAGCTGGGAGATTCCTGAACCACGTCCTTGAAATGTCTCCCAAAGTAGCTGAGAATACTCGGCACTTCACCATAGGATTGCCTGTTTGCAGATCCATCTGAACATTGAAAGCGTCGAGATGGTCATAGGGGGTCACTGTCCCCGTTGTACTGCTGGATGTTCGGCATCTTAAATCTCGGAGGGAGAGGCTGTGTCTCAATCTCCCTTGTAAATGGGGTCCTATCTCTGTAGAGCCCACGTTGCTCTGGGACTCTAGGTTGCGCTTCCAACTGCTGGACCCTTTGAAGGAGCTCCTCTACTTGGGGATCTCGGAGCTCGTATCTCCTTTTATGATCATGACTAGGGGCAGGGTGCTTTGGGTCATACCTTTCGTCCTCCTCGAACTGACCCTCATGATGATGGGATCTTACTTGTTTCCCATCCACCTCATCGACATACCGAGCTGCGGCTCGGACTCTACCTTGGCCAACCTCTACCCGCCGGTTTCCATCCTGGCTCAGTCTTACCACCAGGCTAGTGGGGCGTGCGACCTCCCTTTCGTGTTGAACAGGGTGTCTTCCAGCCCTTGAACGCGCATTAGATGAGCGAGCCGAGTCTGCAGGTCGCGGGACTTCCCTCGCTAGCCTTTCAGGTCCTTGCGCTGCTTTATGCGGTTGGGGCACTCCCCGTGGTGCCTGAACTTCCACCCTAGTCACGTTCTGAAGCTGAGCCTGCACCAACATGTTGACGGCTTCTATGAGCTGTCTAACTGTATCCTCCAACGCTTCTTGCCTCTGTAACAACGCATTCTGCCCTTCGGCCATCGGGGCAATTGGAACCGTTTGACGGTGAGGCAGAGGAGGGATGCCTGTCGCAGTGCCGAGTGCTTGTCCATGGGACGGGCCTGTTGCATGCGTGGTTGCGTCCTGCACAGGCTGTAAGTTCTGCTGAGATTGGTTCATGTGACTCTCCGTCTGGTCATCATCTCCAAGGAACCTGTTTGATCTAGTCTTTACCATATCGTTAGGAATCAAGAAATCGAGATGATTAAGACTGTAGTTTGGGCCCTTCCTCTAGCGCCAAAATATCGACGTTGGATTTCAGTCGACGAGTAATCAATGCCCAATACCTGCAATCAATGTGAGAAAGCACAAATACCAAGAAAGAACGAGGACAAAAACCGAGAATCAAACAAGGAACACAAAGCTTTTACGTGGTTCAGCAATAATAGGCCTACGTCCACGACTGTCTGTCTCTTAAATTCTGCAGAGTGACAGTATATTATTGATTATTCTCTCTAATCATGTTACAATGATTTTAATCCTTATTTATAGGGAAAGAGATATTACAATTCTGGTTGTAGCAAATCAGGAAAAGAATCCTGAATTAATTACACTTCCCAAATAATCAGGAAAAATAAGGAAAAGAATTATATATTAATTATATCTCCTAATATGTTTGAATAATATCAGGAAACTGCTTCCATAAAATCAGGGATGATGTTGATTCGGTTTGAATTTGAGTAGACTTTCATATCTGATGAGGAAATCACGGTTTAATTGGGCAACCGCCATATTTGGAGAGAGAATCATGGTTAAATCAGGTAACTGCCCGTTCTGGAAGATACTGCATTTATTACGCTTTTAGGCGAGCTGACGTCTATGGCGGTCTGTGAGCTTGAGCTCGCAGAGCGAGCTACGTATGAGGCGGACTCATGGAGCGAGCTGAATCTTGGCTATGTCACGAGCTCGTTGGGCTTAGAGTCATCTGGGCCTAGGCTGATGGGTCTTGACTGGGTTGACTTTTATCGGGCCTTCTTACTGGGTCTTAAATAGGCCTAAATTGGGCTTTTTCCAGCCCATTTAATGAGTCCGAAAAATACATATAACACTTTCATTTATTTCTAATGTCATCAATTTTAGTTGTTGAATGATAGTAACAAAATCTAACGACATTCACACCACTTCTTTGTGTTATCCTTCAATGTTGATAAAAAATGTTCAAGTCTTATTATATGTAATTAGATGTTCACAATAATTTTAAACTGATAGTAAAAATTCAAATAGAAAAAAAAAAAAAAAAAAGCATAATTTGTCATGTTCAAAAAATAGTTATATAATCTCTTTGTAATATATTCCATTCTTAGCATGTGGCATTTTCCTTTTATTTGGTTTATTTTTCATACTAATTTAGATTTTGTGACAAGCAACTTGAAAATTAATGTGGGTTGTTAAATCTTACAACTTTAATAGAAGGTCTCATCAACTCCAAATGGCCTTCATGGAAAAATATATTAATAATTAATTTAATCACATCAAATACTAATATCTATTTTTTTAAAGAAATACGAATATGAATGAGAATTATCTCACTTTTTATTTACTATTAGAAAATAATTTGATAGTGATATCTTTTAATGACATTTTTTCTTCTTTCTATGAGACATCATCTCCTTAGTGTCTTAAAGCAAAAGAGACAGAAATTGTAAGGACTTTATGTACATTAGAAGACCCTGATTAACTTTTTGAAAAAGGTGGGCCACTTAATTTGTGATATTAACTCTATACTTTTAATTTCAAATAAAGTTTGACTGTCAAAATAACAATTTTTACTTAAAATTTTTGTTAATCTTTGGTTCAAATAAAGTGTGAGATACATAATATAAGACATTTAAGGTAAGTTAATTAAATTATTTTCTTCAAGATTGATTTAGGCAGCATAGGAAATAGTGCCCACATCTTGTGGCATTAGATTTCTATCCATATGATGCCCCTTCTTTTCTATGTCACTATGTGTATTTTTCTTTTTTAAATAAACTTCCATCAATAATTAATCTATCGTATTATTAAAGTTTGTTTAAAAAAAAAAATTGTTAGCAAATTTGGAATTGTGTGTAGAAATGATATGAGCATCAAAGGTATAGTACACTGATAATGGATTTTGAATGTCACATAGACTCAAATTAATTAGTAGAATCTCTCACAAAAGGCAATTCAATTGGTGCCAAGGACAAACTAGGCTGCCCCACTCCCTCTCAACTTTTTGTCAAATTGCTCGAAATCTGGTATGCACAGCCCATTCGATCTTCTACACAAAATTTCTATGTTCTCATTCATTACTTTAAAGTTACATTGGAGAATGTATTTATCGAATCGTCATGCCATGCTGCAATGAATTTGATTGAGTAACAATAATAATAATAATTGGCTATCATTATCTCAGTTCAATTAGCTCTGTCTCTATCCCATTCGTCAGATAAAACCAGACCCACCACCAAGATATTTCCATAAATAAAAAATAAATAAAAAAAATCTTTTCTTAGTTTAAAGTGTATTAATTGTACTCTACTAAAAATAAGCAGAAGCAGAAGCATTGTGAGCTGGTGGTCTGGACCCAAACCCCATAAGATAGAAGAAAGAATGACTAATTGTTTATGTTTAATGGTTCCGGTTGGTCTGACACATTCAAAACTGTGATAATAATTTGCTCTGGCCTATATAAAATGCGAGACATTCGAAAATGGCTGACAATACAGGAGTGAGAATGAGAGCTAGAGTACTGGTTTCAATCTAGTGTGTCGATGAATTGGTGTTGTAAATTAAAATAAAAGACTCTGCAGATCCGACATCACACTTGCTTCAATTGTACTGTCAGGAGCTCCTGTGTTTGAGAAATTGAACAATCTTTTGCTAAAGGTTGGACAACTAGCTAGTCTAATTGTATGAGCACTTGCACACACACAAAAAATAGTTTTAAAAAAAAGGGGTATTCAAGACTTGAGAGATAAACTAAGATCAATACGAATATTGGTAAAATGAGGTAACTTACACGTTTAGAAAACATCATCGAATTATATTATTTAGATTTTTCTTATTACACTATTATAATGTAAGATTTTAACGTTATACAGTTAAACTTAGATTCAAAATGGACAATATCATATTTTGTGTACAAACATTCCGTCACAAATACCAAAACCAATTGATGTAGAGATGAGAAATTTTCTTACCTAGTAAGGACAAAACATTTGCGATGGATAACCCAACAACAACAAACTTATTAATGATGCCAATTAAGTCCTCAAATGGAGAAGGAAGTGCAGTATTTGATACCAAACCATCTCTTCTTCCTAAAGGAACTTTCCATGCAGGTCCTTCGCTCTGCAAAACATATTCTCCTCAAAAGTGTCATCCATTCTGCATAAAAATATTGTAACTAGCTATATATCTCTGCATATCTATATACGCCAAAACAATCAACATAAAAAAGAATAAACAGAACCTGTGATCTAATCTGAACTCTTTAAAGTAAACTACCTTTTATTTTTTTAGCAGAAATCAAGGAATCCTACGAGTTTATCAAATTCTTCATCCACCTTACAATCTTGTAGATTAGTCGAATGACATTCCAAGTGGCAAGAACCAGAACCAAGACAAACCACACCGGCATTATGAAACCAACGTCCCTAACATATAAAGATGCGAACACATCAATATACACCATGTAGGTCATCACAATCTCTATGATGGTCATCCATGTGAAAGCCCTGAAAAACCAGACGCTTAACTTCCAATTAAACGAGCAGCCACACATCAACATTGTAATGATGCTAATGGAGGCCACGAAGCTACTTGCATTTGCGGTAAGGAACAGGTCATACGTTGATAGGTGCTCGTCTACCAAAATAGAATGCCCAGGTTGGTGATGGTCGTTTTTCTCTTGCCAGTTACCCTTAGCAGCGGCGTATGCCACATTGACTACCAAGCCAACGAGAAGGTGTGCCACCCCAATAATCAAGGCTCATTGTTCTTTTATCCAATGTTTCATTTCGTCATTGCCTTGTGAAGCACTGGAAATGCTTTACTCTAGTGGCTGTGAAGGAATGGAGATGATGTGCTCCACCGGCTATGAGACAGAACCATCGAAGGTCAGCTGCACCATTAACTATGGCATAAAAACATCGGTGGTTTGCTGCTCAACATCGACGGTCTGTTGCTCCAATGGGTGAGAAGGTGATGGGATGGAAACGTTGGAGCTCTGTTCCATTGGTTTTAGGAGAGTTTTTGAGAATAGGAAGAAGAAGAAGAAAAGAGAGAGAAATAAGAAACCAAAACTGAAGAAAGATAGCTCTCTTTTAATTAATTAGGGTCAATCAATGAAAAAACATGTGAGGTTGGATTGACTATTTATTATTAATTTTATTTATTGTTGATTATGGTTGAATTGTCATTTCATATCCATTCAATTATTGTTTAAACCCAAATGAATTTTTTACCCTTCTCAAGTTAACAGGCCATCTGGTCAAACCGCCAGGTAAAATATTCTAAGGGAAGTATGTGTAATTCATTGATCTTCCTGAGTTCACCTAAAGTTATAAAATGACAAAGCAATCACGCCTTCCTTGTACTACTTTTTGAAGGAACATCATGATATTATCAAATGAAAACAAGATGATCACAATAATAATAATCCAAACCTCTCTGTGTTCATAGAATACATATTGAAGAGCCATAAACATACATAAATTAGAAAATTTCAATTTATTTTTATTATATTTGAAGTATGATCTCCATTGTCGTGAATAGTGGAGATTTAATTTTTTTCAAAAATTTTAAAATATTTTAATTGTACTCCAAACCCGACCCACGTTCCAAATGGACCCAATCCCGATTGGAAGAATTTGTCCTAAATCCGATCCATTGATCCAATTTAGTTTTTAATTAATGATATAATTAAATCAAAAAACCATTTAAAAAAAAAAAAACTGATTGGTTTTGATATCCACGATCCTTCTAAAACAATTCCAAATTCATATAAAAACTTTGACAATTAACAGTGAAAGACTTGAATATCATGTAATACGTTCTTTTTCATATGCAGTTGCAAATTTAGAGTTTTTTTTTTTTATGTTTATATATAGATCAAGTTACCAGATTTTCTTGCCCCAAACTTAATCGGTAATTTTTTAGGATTGTTCCAAACCAACTCATACCCCAAATAGGTTGTTACTTGTCACCCTAAACCCGCTCTGAATAGACCGAGTTTGGATTGGACTAGATAATTTTGTCATCTCTAATCCCCAGTTGCACATGCTTATATATGTATCGATTCACTCACACATTTGACTCATCACTACATTCAATCAGAGTCTCCAGTTAGTCCACCAGACACCTTCAAACGATATGTGTGTTAGAAATCTTTTTGTCGTATTTGTATGCATGTGACCTTGTTCTTTTTTTTTTTTTTTCCTTAAGGAAAAAAGAAAATTGGAGAGGCCCACTAGAACATACTGTATGTATGATTTTTGCGTTGAAAACATGATGAAAAAGAAACATAGGATAAGCATGTTATTTTTTTTTAAGGAAGAGGCTAATAGGAGAGGCCTGCTAGAAGATATTGTAGGTATGTGACCGATAATGAAAATTGGAGTTAATACACAACGAAAAAGCAACATAAGATTTGAACTGAAAGTGGATGTGTCTTGTACTTAAATTTTGTCACACATGTTAAGGTTGACTAAGTGGTTGGTGGTCTCTTTAAAATATTTTGTCTCGTGACCTCGTACTAATTAATTAATCACTGCTATGACAGATTGTTCCAAAAGTCATTGTTGATGAGGAGGACCACTCGACATAAGAAGTTAAACATCCAATGCATGCACATGACTCATCAGTTCGCTCTACTGTAACTATGCGAATTGGTGGAACGTAACCATTATTTATTCCTTTTGGAAACTGTCTTCATCATCACCATTAACTTCCACAAAACCACTCTCTCAACAATTCGGTCAACAACAGCCCTTCATCATGCCTCATTCTGATCAACCATCAAAGCTCGTGACCCAGCTGCTCACAAAGAATATTTAATTCTTTTATTTATATTTACAACACCTAAGCTATGCGTATTAATAGAGCACCCAATAGTTAAATATATTATCCTTTTAAGATGTTATTGACTTTCAATCATGAATTTTATTTATATTTAAGACTAAATAGGTTGTAAGTAAAGGAATTTAGTTTCCGTTGTCATTGTTTGTAAAACATTACGACGTTCAAAATAAAAATTCATTTGCATAATTTGATACTAATTTTTATGGTTATAAAAATGTTAGTGTAATTTATAAATAGAGGGCAAAAGAGAAAGCAAAAATTGCATTGTAGGGTATGCAATTAGATATATAATAATAATTATTATTATTTGAAATCATGGAATTATCTTATACTTACAAATTGGTTGAACATCTCCATCATTTACTATTATTATTATTATTTGGAATCCAATGCACTATTTTTGATTAAGTTGTTGTTTGTTGATTGCAGGATAAAGTTGGTGAAGAAATTGTGGCTTGAAGTTGATGTGAATTGTGTAGGATCGGGATACTTGCAAATTGGTTGAACGTCACCATCATTACTTCCGTTGGAAACACACACTTTTTTTTTTTTTTAAATAATTTGAAACACACACTTTTTGGAAACTCACACTCATTACACTTAGAATCGTCCTGTCTTCTACTTAAATTATTTTATACTTATATCCCTATAGGCAAATGACTCTGAAATCATTGCTTTTTCACTATTTTGATTCAAAATTGAAATTGGTATATTGGCTGGTAGTGGTAACACATTTACTAGTATCCTTTGATTTCAACCGAACAGGAAGAAAACCACTTTCTCACTTATCAAAATAATAAATACTTTCAAATAGATATTTTCACATCAGTGTGTCATTTTCACATAAAAAAAAAAAAAAAATCATAGAAAGGAATTGGTGGCTTTTAATATATTTTCACAGCAGTCTGGCATTTTTACCAAAAAAAAAAAATCCTCCTAGTTGGCATTTTATTGGAGTGTGGCATTATCAAATGGGAGCACCACACGTTATCCTAAAGAGTTTCGATTGGTTCAAATCTAACCCAATTATTATTGTGCCCTTTTCCCTTCTTTAAAGAAACTTATGTTCAATTGGATAATAGATAAATGATTACATTTTTTGTTATATATAATATGTACTTACTTAGATACATATTAATAGTGCATCCAATAGTTCATTATATTATCCTTTTAATACATTAAAGCTTTCGATCATGAATTTTATTTATATTTAATACTAAATAGGTCATAAGTAAAGAAATCTAGTTTCCGTGTGAACTATTATCCTTTAACACTACAATGAGGTTGCCATGGTACCTGTTGACGTCCGGAAACGGTCAACCAGAGATTCTGGGGCCCAGACGGCGAACTTGGTAATTAGGATCGGTTGTACTGGTTGAAAGGCAGTGAATGATGCTATTAATGAAATGCTAGGTTGGTGGTGATTAACTCAGGTGAAGGAATGTCGGTCTTGGTTGTTGGTCGGATTCAATAAGGTGGTTAGTGAGCAATTAAAGAGGGAGAGAGAGAGAGAAAGAGAAGATACACAAGGATTTTTACGTGGTTCGGTGACTGCACCTATGTCCACGGCCACTCTGGAATAATTCCGACAGAGTGACAGTTCTCTAGTGTGTTAAGCTTGTTGTACAGTAAAAATGTCTCCCCTCTTTATAGAGGAAGGGAGTTCACAATAAAATAATACAAAGGAAAAGTCTACACGTTATAGGCAACGACTGGTTTCAACTAATCCTGACATTGCCATGCTGCATTAATTGTAAAGGTAATGATGATTTCCTCCTTGCACAAGTCTGCATTAATTATACCTGCAGAGGTCTTCACTTCATTAAATGCTACTGGGTAATTGTATAGGCAGTTTCCGGTGGGAAATCATGGGAGTTAGGTAGCTCTGACATCTTGCCATGCACGGTACCTTCTGAGGAAAACTTTGGGTCAAACAGGGGGTGCGCCCTGGAGGAAAGAGAAGGCAGCCTGGAGGTGGACGCGAGCTCGCGGGCTCCTCGAGCTGAAAGCAGTGGCAGGAAGTCATGTTGGAGAACTGTTGCTGACTCGCGATTTGGGCGACCTCGCGGGCTGGGCTTGCAGTTGCTGGTCTCGTCTTTGGGCTTTCTGGGCCCTTGCTTCTGTTCAAACTAAATGAGTCGTGCACTGGCCCATTTGGACCAAACTAGAAAATGGGCATAACATCAAGCCCCCCAGCTCTCTGTGCGTTTTACGGACTGGGAGCTGAACCAAACACGCGATTGGCGCCCATTTTCAAATCTTCTGGTTCCGTTTCAATTTTCGTACTGTAACTGCTGACACGCGGCGTCCATTCAGGCGTTGGAGCCGAAAAACGTGTCTCGGGACCGTACGCATTAAATGCACACGTCTTGTAACTGACAGACGTGATGGTGTGTGACCGAGATCGATGCCCAACCGTTGGATCTTTGACGGTTATACCTTTAAGCTGGATCGGATGGCTAGGGGCGGACGAGCTGGCCTATATAATCCACAGGTCTCCTCATCTTCTTCTTTTTGCTTCCCTGGTACGACTACAGCTCCATTTCTTCCCAACTTTTCTTCGTTTCTGCTTCTTCTGTTTTACTGTTCATTGTCGACCACCCTCTTCGGATCCCATCACTGCAAGAATCAGGCACCGTGCTCAGCAAGCTGTACCCAGTTTGAACAAGGTAATCCTCATCTTGCTTTGCCTCTTTTTTTTTTTTTTTTTTTTGTTGTGGCACGATTTGTCTCTGGTTAGGATTGTTGTTTTCTGCCTCTGTACCACACCTGTTGGTCCCAGTGGGCTTATTTGGCCCTTGGGGGGTTGCTGTGTTGGTTGTCTGAGTACCTGTGTACGCTAGGGGCGACCTGTAAACATGAGATTAGCAATCATGTAAATTTAAGGTGATATAGTACCTGGCGGATTCGTGTCTCCGGGCCTTTTCCGGTCCTTAGAGACTAGGCGCGCGACCTGACAAATAGGACAGTAGCCTTAGGAGTTCTTTTTCTGTGTCTTGTTAGGATCAGTATGCTGTAGGCGTTCTGATGTCATTCCTTCTGTGATGTAGATGTCAGGTCGTTCGCGCACAGGTCGGGGCAGGGTTGCTGCTCCCAGGAGGAAGGCAGGACGCCAGGGTAGCGAGGCTGAGGCTACGACCTCGCGAGCTGGTCCGTCAAGCGAGGAGATCGCAGGAGGGGACGAGGTCACTGAGGAAATAGACCCCCCTCCCTTTAAACCCATGTTCTCGCTGCTCACCTTTGAAAAGTTGGAGGCTTGGGCCCAGGAAATAACCATCCCCTTGGGGTGCAGGGCTAACGTTCCCGCGGACACTGATCAAGCCGCTTATCCCCCTACGGGCTTTATTGCGATCAGCAAAGAGCATATAGAGCTCGGCTTCAGGTTCCCTATCCCTGGCTACCTCAGGGATCTGCTAAACAACCTCAAGCTTGCACCGTTCCAGCTGACCCCAAACTCATACGCCCACTTGACCACCCTGGCTGCGGCGTTCCGTAAGTACGGACTAGGATTTCCCACACCCCGCATCATCCGCAGCCTTTTCAGCTTCAAAGCGATCTCTGGAAAGGAAGGGCTGTACTACGCCACTCCTCGCCAGTCTTCTGACTATAGGGCGTTCCTGCCTCAGAGCTGTACTAAGTCAAACGTAGGGGAGTACAAGTCCAACTGGGCCTTGTTCACGTGCCCCTCGATTGCTGGACTGAATAACAGGAGTTTCGTGGAGGAACCTAGTAGGGACATGAGTACTCAAAACAACATCAGTAGCACTATTCATATGCGCAAACATGCATAATGTTTATTTATTTATTTATTTATTTACGAGCTAACTTTTACTGTGCAGGCGTCGCAGCTCCTAGGTATAAACCCAGGCAGGACGAGCTCGCTATTCTGAACTCTTTCAAAGCTGCCAAGAAGCCAGAGGAGGACCATTTCCCTTCCGACAGCGAGCTGGTAGATCGGGGTCTAGCACCATCTGCTTCAAACCCTCTGTTGAACATAGCCCGGGACCTGGGAATAAGGGGGAGAACGAACGAGGTCGCTTCCGCCCTTCCTGATCTTACCCAATCAGAGTCAGAACCACAACCTCTGCAACAAAGATCACCGAGCACGAGCTTCACCACCAGCACTTCTTCGGATAATATGGGAAGAAGGCTCACCATGTCCGTCCCTCCCTTCAGGTCAGTTCCACCTGCTGAGCCGGCCGAGGTCGTCAACGTGGACGACACCTCCTCAGAACGCTCTCAAAGAGCGCCCTCACAAGCTGCTGCAGTTGCCCCCTCTCCGACCAGGGCAGCTGCAGCTCCTCAAAAACGGGCTGCCCCACCCGCAGGACGGAGTTCTCCTCCAGCCAAGAGGGCCACAGTCTCTGCCGGGGGGGATTTACCTTCGGGGCCCGAGTCTGAGGCCTTGACCAGGAAGAGGAAAGGGAAGGCCATAGCTCCACCACCACCTCCAAAGCAGAAGGGCTTCGTTGCCGTCACTTCGGTCGGTGGGGTCGTCATCGGACGGGAGCCAGGTACTGGAATGCCAGCACGACCGGCGAGGTCTGCAACAGTTGGACAGGCAGATTCTGGCCCTCCTCCTGATGCAGTCAAGGAGATGGAATTTTTCAACAGCTTCGTGGAGCTCGTGCCTGATGTGATGGGAAAACGCAGCCCGCAGCTACAGAAAGAAGAGCTTACAGGCCGTACTTTAGCGACCTATATAGCTCGCCAAGCTGCGCTGGTAAGGTTCATATCCTGTCATACTTCGATTCTGATTTTCCTCTTCCTTTTTAAAAGGATCTTGTACCATTTCTTTTGTTGTTTCAGCTCGGTATGGCGTTTGCAAAGTTAGTAAGGGAGGCAGACATTCACATTGATGAGAAAGAGGCCTTCAGGATTTCTCAGGTACAGTTTGATGAGGAGAAGAAGTTCCTGCAGGAAGAAATCAATCTCCTTCAGAAGAACCACAGTGAGCTTTCTGCCAAGCTCAAAGACGCTGACACGGCCTTGTCGCAGGAGACTGCTCGCAGGGAAACTGAAGTCAGCAAAGCCCAAACAGAAATAAATCAGCTGAAGGGCGAGCTTGCTGATGCAAAGGTAAAGCTGCAGGTTGCTGAAGACAAGGTAAGTCAGCATAGCTGGGATTTGGGAGCGGCCAGAGGGAAGCTCATTAGGTCCGAGGAGATGCGGGCTAAAGCAGAGGCGAGTCTGGCTCAGACGAGGGAGAAGCTGACTCAGACCGTGGAGAGTATTGAGGCCAGGGTAGCTTGGGAGCGGGATAAGATCGAAGAAGAGGTCGAAAGGGAGTTTTTGTACAGCATGTGGGAGCACTATCCGAACTTGGACTATTATTTCTTTGGGTCAGAAGGGGTCCAAATGATTCGAGAGTTCGTGGAGCTGACTGCAAGTGCTCGGAGCACGCGACATGCTGATACTTCCTCTGCTCCTCCAGATGATCCACCTACTGACCAAGCCCCCTTGCCGGAGCAGGTCCCTGAGGTACCTTCAGATAATCCACCTGCTGACCCAGCCCCTTTGCCAGAGCAGGTCCCTGAGGTACCTCCAGCCTTAGAGGATCCTCCCTTGTCTGAGCTTCCAGCACAAGCCCCTTCTGATTTGCCAGCTCCTGAGTCCGTCCCTGAGGCAGAGCCCCCAGTAACTACAGTTGATCCTGCTCCATCAGACGAACCTGCTGATATCTAGAGCATTTTTTATTTTATTTGCTCCTTTAAATTCTTGTAATTTTCTTTCATTTGTTGGAACTCATAGATGAGCTCGGAGCTCGGATTTATAAGATTGAATTCCATGCACAATTTCATTATTTTGCGCAAGTATGGATATGCATATGATAGGCAGTTAGCAGACAATAATCACACCATTACAAGTGTTAAAATGTTGTTAAGTAAATCACAATCGTGAAAATTATACTCAGTTTCGAACTGGCTAACTGCAATCAGCAATCATACTAATGTACCAGCTCGTAAGGGCTTGGACTCAGCGAATAACTTGGTTAAACAAGGCGTCTTATAAGCCTTAGAAGATTGGCAAGAACTTACTGTTAGTGAGGAGCTCGGAATTTACTTGTCCTCTCGGTTTTAATAATATCGAGCGTGCTTGTCGGCAGCATTTTCCCAAACTTTGAGATTTTAACTCGTGGGTTCATTCGTAGTTTAGGAATGAGCTAATTTGGTGAGTCCGCGGGCATCTTTATATATGAGAGGCGTAGCCTTACCCCCTCCCGCGAGGTCGCGGGGCAATGAATACGCGAGTCCGCGGGCATCTTTATATATGAGAGGCGTAGCCTTACCCCCTCCCGCGAGGTCGCGGGACAATGAATACGCGAGTCCGCGGGCATCTTTATATATGAGAGGCGTAGCCTTACCCCCTCCCGCGAGGTCGCGGGGCAATGAATACGCGAGTCCGCGGGCATCTTTATATATGAGAGGCGTAGCCTTACCCCCTCCCGCGAGGTCGCGGGGCAATGAATACGCGAGTTAATAAATGAACTGAATGCTTGGTGTAAGCCTCCGTTAGTGAGGATGATATGGATGAATTAAGCATCAGTTGATGAGGCGTTCTCGATTGAGGCCTTTTGTGGAGGCTTTTGCCAGAACATGGTCGTGGCTTTGGCCAGCCATTTCATGTGAGAGTTCTGGTCTGCGGAAGATTCCTTGGAATTTGTACAGATATCTTCAAGGAATAAAAATATGTATGTAAACATATATGACAATAGATCGCAGCTTGATCATTCTGAGAAAGAAATTTCATTAGCTTTGCTCTTTTTAACATGTACATTTGCTGGCTTATCCAGCCTGCTTTCTGCATCACATATGACATATACAACAGAAAACAGGTGAAAGCATGTTTACAGACAATCGTCAAAAAAGAATCATGTACAAGGTTAGAGCGAGCTGACAGTTCTTAGGTGTAATATGGCCGCAAGTGTTCAGCATTCCAGGCTCGAGGTAACTCAGTCCCATCCATGCTGGCTAAATGATAGGCTCCATTCCTCAGATCCTGCTTGATGAAGTATGGTCCCTCCCAGTTGGGCCCGAGTACCCCCTCGCTTGCCTTGCGAGCTCCAGGAAGGACTAACCTGAGCACGAGGTCTCCGGCTTTGTAGCTTCGAGCTCGCACCTTCTTGTTGTAATACCTGGCAACTCTTTGCTGGTATACTGCTACCCTTAGGCGAGCTGTCTCCCTTGCTTCCTCGGCTAAGTCCAGACTGGTCGCGAGTAGCTGGTCATTGTCCCCAGGTCGGAACGAGGCCCTTCGCTGGCTGGTCACTTCAAATTCTGCCGGTATCATGGCCTCCGTTCCATAGACCATAGAAAATGGGGTCTCACCTGTGGAGTTGCGGACTGTCGTCCTATAAGCCCAGAGGACTTTCTGTAGTTCATCAGCCCAAGCCCCCTTTCTTGCTTCTAACCTGGTCTTCAGATTCTGTTTGATGATCTTGTTCACGGCCTCGACCTGACCATTGGCTTGAGGATGGTCCACGGCCGAGAAGCTCTTCACGATTTCGAGCTCATTGCAGAAACCTATGAACTGATCGCTGGTGAATTGAGTCCCATTGTCCGTGACGAGCTGCTGAGGGACCCCGAACCTGCAGATGATATTGTCCCACACAAACTTTTCTATCTTCGTTGTGGAGATCTCTGCTAGTTCCTTAGCCTCGGCCCATTTGGTAAAGTAGTCCACAGCGACCACCGCGTGCTTGCAGTTTCCTCGAGCTGTGGGCAAAGGCCCGATGAGGTCCATCCCCCAGATTGCGAACGGCCATGGACTCACCACCTGCTGGAGGTAGGCTGGTGGAGCTCGCGGGACCTTAGCAAACCTCTGACACTTTTCACACCTCTTCACCAGATCTAAGGCATCTTGCTTCATGGTTGGCCAGTAGAACCCCTGTCTGAGAGCCTTCTGGGCCAAGGACAATGCTCCTGCGTGGTTCCCACAATGACCTGCATGGATATCGTTTAGCACTACCTCACAGTCTTCATCATCTATACATCGCAGCAGCGGGGTTGAGAATCCCTTCTTGTATAGCTTGTCGTCATAAATGCAGTACCGGGCTGCTCTAGCTCGGATGCGGCGAGCTTCCAGCTTGTTCTCTGGCAGCTTCCCCTCCTGCAAGTAATTGATTAACGAGCTCATCCAGGAGTTAGGCCGAACCTGTATGATCATCGTTGCACCTTCGCCTTCGATGCTTGGAACTGGTAGGAATTCCATAGGGAAAGACTCAAGGAGGTCTGCATCTTGGGAGGTCGCTAAGCGGGCGAGGGCGTCCGCATTGAAGTTCTGCGCCCTGGGAATTTGGTTCACTTCAAACCTCTGGAAAGCCCCCAGTAACTCCTTGACCTTTTGGAAATACTTTGACATCCTTTTCCCCTTGGTCTGATATTCTCCCCTGACATGGCAAACGATAAGTTGAGAATCACTGAAAATTTTTACCTGTTCAGCCCGCACTTCCTTTGCCAGGCGAAGTCCGGCGAGCAATGCTTCGTACTCGGCCTCGTTATTGGTAGCTTGGAATTCAAACCTTATGGCACTCAGGATCTTATGGCCTTCTGGGCTGATCAGCATTATTCCAGCCCCCGAGCTTTGCTCGTTAGAGGATCCGTCTACATAAAGCTCCCAAACTCGGTCACCTGCTAGCTCCTCGTACTCTGGTACTGGCCCCGTGAATTCCACAATGAAGTCTGCAAGTGCCTGGGCCTTGAACGTCGTTCTGGGCTTGAACTCTATGTCGAACTGAGCGAGCTCGATGGCCCACTTGAGGAGCCTGCCAGAAGTATCTGCTTTCTGAAGGACTTGCCTGAGAGGGTACTGCGTGAGGACCTCAATCTGATGAGCTTGGAAGTAGGGACGTAGCTTTCTGGAGGCAGTTACCAGGCAGTACGCCAGCTTCTCCATTTGTGAATAACGGGTTTCCGCATCGACCAGCCTTTTACTGATGTAGTACACGGGAAGCTGCATCTTATTCTCTTCTCTCACTAAGGCCGCGCTTAGGGCGTGCTCAGAGACCCCCAAGTACAAGAATAGTTTCTCCCCTTCCTTTGGTTTGGATAGGAGAGGGGCTTGGCCCATATACTCCTTCAGCTTCTGGAATGCCTCCTCGCAATGCTCATTCCATTCAAAGTTCTTGGCTTTCTTTATGGCTTCAAAGAATGGCACACACCTGTCAGTAGCTTTTGAGATGAAGCGGCTGAGAGCCGCGACCTGGCCAGTAAGGCTCTGCACGTCCTTGATTCTGGAGGGGGACCTCATTTCCACGAGCGCCCTGATCTTCTCTGGATTGGCCTCTATCCCTCTGCTGTTCACCATAAAACCAAGGAACTTACCAGATGCTACCCCAAATGCACACTTCAGCGGGTTTAACTTCATCCGGTAACTTCTGAGGACTCTAAACGTCTCATCCAGATCGCGGACATGATCTATCGCTTTCCGGGACTTCACCAGCATATCATCTACGTACACCTCCATAGTTTTCCCAATCAGGTCCTGAAACATGGCGTTGACTAGACGCTGGTAGGTTGCTCCTGCATTCTTCAGTCCGAATGGCATCACCTTGTAACAGTATAAGCCCCTATCGGTGACAAAAGAGGTGTGTTCCTCGTCCTGCGGGCTCATGGGAATTTGGTTGTATCCTGAGTAGGCGTCCATGAAACTTAGGAGTTGATGTCCCGACGTTGCATCTACCAGCTGGTCAATTCTGGGTAATGGGAAACTGTCCTTCGGGCAAGCCTTGTTCAGGTCGGTGAAGTCAATACAAGTCCTCCACCTTCCGTTCTTCTTCTTCACGAGAACTGGATTGGCGACCCAAACAGGATAACGAGCTTCCCTAACGAACCCGTTAGCTAGCAACTTCTCAACCTCCTCCTTCAGAGCTGCATAGCGTTCTGGTGTCATTGGCCTCCTCTTCTGTCGGACTGGCCTGTGCTGGGGATCTATATTCAGTCGGTGACACATAATACCTGGGTCTATCCCCACCATATCCTCATGGTTCCAGGCAAAGACATCGAGGTTTCTCTTCAGGAATTCTACGAGCTCGGTCTTCACTTCTGGTAGCAGATCTTTTCCTATCTTCACATATCTTTCTGAGTCCGCCTCACTGACTCGCACATCCTCTAACTCCTCAACGGGTCCTGTGGCCCTGTCTGCATCCACCTCGCGAGGGTCGAGGTCGTCACTTACCCCACTTTCAGAGGCAGCTCGCGGTTGGCCACCCGAGACCACATTCACTTTCTTTCCCCGAACTCCCATCTTTACTGCATCTTCATAACATCTCCTGGCTAATTGTTGCTCGCCCTTGACACAGCCTACTCCATTGGGAGTCGGGAACTTGACTGTCAGCGTTCTGGTTGAGGTGACCATGTCTAGCTCGTTCATCGAAGGTCGCCCCAATACCACGTTGTATGCTGAAGGGCTACTGATAATAAGGAAGTCTGCAAGAACTGTAGCTTGTCGTCCTGGCTCCCCGAGGGTGAGAGGTAACTTGATCTGGCCGATTGGTACCACTGCATCTCCCGTGAATCCATAGAGGGGCTCCGGCGAGGGTATCAACTGCTCAGCTCCTAAACCCAACTGGTCATAGCAGTCCTTATACATGACGTTGACTGAGCTGCCAGTGTCGATCATTATCCTCCGCACCTCGACATTACTGATCTGAGCTCTGATTACAATGGCATCGTTATGGGGCCAGCGTACTCCCCTTTCGTCCTCCTCCGTGAACACAATGCTGTCTGAGGACGCCTTTGCCCTTTTGGTGGGTCCCTCGACTCCTCCATATTCTGCCAGTAGGGTATGGTTGGCTTCCCGGACATACCTCTGGTGTGACCTGTTAGATGTACCTGCCACATGAGGTCCACCGTAAATGGTAAAGATCGTTCTTACAGCAGGCTCGCGTTCTGGTTCTTGAGCTCGCTGAGGCTGCTGCTGCTCGGGCTGCTGGTCTTGCCCCTGAGGTCGTTGGTTCTGAGGTCGCCTTCCAGCGGGCTGTACTACATATTCTCCTAGGCGGCCTCGTCTTATGAGTTCTTCGATGGCATCCTTCAACCGCCAACAGTCTGATGTATTGTGCCCGTTCTCGTTGTGGTAGGCACAGTATTTCTTCGGGTCCCGACGTCGGTTAGGGGGTCCAGTCGGAGGTGGCTTCCCAAAGTTCTCCCTGTTTCTTTCTGCGGCGAAGATCCTGTCCTGCCTGTCCGATAACAGACTATAGCTGTCATACCTGTTCTGGCGCCTGGGCCTCTCCATCCTCGGCCCTGGCCTAGCTCGCTTTGCCACAACATTGGCCGACTGGTTCCTCGGCTCCCCTGGCCTATCACCACCAGGATTCTTCCTTTTCTCACGATGGGAACCACTTGCTTCACCCCGCTGACCACTGGGTTTCTTAGCCCCAAAGGCTTCTTCCCATCTGACTTCTTTAGCTGCCCTTTCGTAGAACTCCCCCAGATCCTTCACAGGGGACTTGTATATGCTTTCATACAGCTTCCCATCTTTCCTGAGCCCTGCAGAGATAGCTGTTAAAATACTCTCGTCAGAGGGTGTTTCCACATTACTCACCTCCTCTCTGAATCGAGTAATATAGTCCTTAAGGGATTCATTTTGTCTCTGGAAAATGGTTGCGAGGTGGCAGGCTGGCGCGAGCTGTTTCCTTAATGCCTTATACTGGTCCAGAAACCTCTTCTGACATTCTCTCCAGCTCCCGATGCTGCGGGCTGGAAGGCGATTGAACCAAGCTCGCGAGGCGTCCCCTAGAGTAGCTGGGAATACTCGGCATTTGACCAGCGGGTCATCTGTCTGAAGATCCATCTGCACATTGAAAGCATCCAAATGGTCATAGGGGTCCGTTCTGCCGTCATATTGAGGGATACTGGGGAGCTTGAACTTTGCTGGTAAAGGCACTGTCTCGATCTCCCGAGTAAATGGTGCTCGGCGGTTGTCCCGCTCTTCCCCAGTCTGGCCTCCGGGTCGGGCTTCCAACTGCTGGACCCTTTGCAACAACTCTTCGACTACTGGGTCCTGGGTCAATGACCGCCGACTGGGGTTCCATCTACTGGTACTCTCCTGCTCCCCAAAGTAACGGTTCTGCGACCTGCCTTCTTCACCGAGTGCTTCTGCGTGTCTGGCAGCCCTCCTCGGCTCGGGCTCATAACCTGCACGATACCCGCGGACTCGCTCTGGCCCACGACTACCTTCCTCGCGTCTGGCGCCCTCGATACTTGCCCTCGCCCTTATCTCGTTCTGGCGAGGTGGGATCCCCTGCTCTTGGTTCCGCTCTCTGATTCTCCTTGGGTGCAAGTTCGAAGAGCGGGCTGATCCTTCGGTAAGCGACCTTTCCCTTATGGCTACCCCTTCTGGAGTTGGTATCTCTTCTGAAGGTCGGCGGCGAGCTCTGCCTGGAGGTGCTGCATTTGCCTGCCTCGGCGCCACGTGGGCTTGGACTTCCACCAACGCCCTCACTGTTGTTGTCAACTCCCTCACTGCATCCTCCAGAGCTCGCTGGCGCTGCTGCCATTCCTGAGCGACCTCGTTTCCTGAAGGTGAGGCGCTCTGTTCTTCTTGGATTTCACGTCGCTCCTCTGCTACTCCAACACTCCTCGTTACTTTGATCCTAGCCATAGCAGACAAGTACAGATGAAAATGACGTAGTAACTAACTGGAGATTACCAGGTCGCTGTTGGGCCCTCCTTCTAGCGCCAAAAGATGTTGACGTCCGGAAACGGTCAACCAGAGATTCTGGGGCCCAGACGGCGAACTTGGTAATTAGGATCGGTTGTACTGGTTGAAAGGCAGTGAATGATGCTATTAATGAAATGCTAGGTTGGTGGTGATTAACTCAGGTGAAGGAATGTCGGTCTTGGTTGTTGGTCGGATTCAATAAGGTGGTTAGTGAGCAATTAAAGAGGGAGAGAGAGAGAGAAAGAGAAGATACACAAGGATTTTTACGTGGTTCGGTGACTGCACCTACGTCCACGGCCACTCTGGAATAATTCCGGCAGAGTGACAGTTCTCTAGTGTGTTAAGCTTGTTGTACAGTAAAAATGTCTCCCCTCTTTATAGAGGAAGGGAGCTCACAATAAAATAATACAAAGGAAAAGTCTACACGTTATAGGCAACGGCTAGTTTCAACTAATCCTGACATTGCCATGCTGCATTAATTGTAAAGGTAATGATGATTTCCTCCCTGCACAAGTCTGCATTAATTATACCTGCAGAGGTCTTCACTTCATTAAATGCTACTGGGTAATTGTATAGGCAGTTTCCGGCGGGAAATCATGGGAGTTAGGTAGCTCTGACATCTTGCCATGCACGGTACCTTCTGAGGAAAACTTTGGGTCAGACAGGGGGTGCGCCCTGGAGGAAAGAGAAGGCGGCCTGGAGGTGGACGCGAGCTCGCGAGCTCGCGACCTCGCGGGCTCCTCGAGCTGAAAGCAGTGGCAGGAAGTCATGTTGGAGAACTGTTGCTGACTCGCGATTTGGGCGACCTCGCGGGCTGGGCTTGCAGTTGCTGGTCTCGTCTTTGGGCTTTCTGGGCCCTTGCTTCTGTTCAAACTAAATGAGTCGTGCACTGGCCCATTTGGACCGAACTAGAAAATGGGCATAAAAGTACCAAAAAAATAGAGGGCAAAACAAAGAACAAAAATTGCATGGTAGTGTATGCAATTAGATATATTATTATTATATATATCTAATTGCACTAGCAAAAATGCAACCTCTTTATCGTCCAAGCTTTTGAGCAAATTAATGCTTTTTTTGGTGCATTAGCAAAATGGTTGCTGGAGTCACATTTGATACATGGATTATATTGTTGGTCACAATAACCATATTTAGCATGGCATGACCTGTGCTACTGTGCTTCCTTTGTCTACAATACAAATGTTTTTATGGTTTGACACTTTATATTAAAAGTAATAATACTAAACACTTAAATTATTGAATTGGAGGATGACAAAGAGCTTCTACTATTAAATATATGAATACACTTCATAGTAATTTTGTTTTGTTGGACTGTAATGGGGTCATCGTCCTTGCATCACATAGAGACAAAAATGCTTTTACTAATTTATATTTTTACACTGCTCTGGATAACAAATAAATTTTAGTATTAAATGTATTAACTCTGCCTCAGCTGGCAGCCCAGATGGTTCTCATTTTACGTGGCATTGAATGCTTTTTACTCCATTTTCTTACTGCCACAACACAACTCTGTGACGGTCTCGCCTGTCAACCAAGTTCCAGTAACCATTTTCAATTGCCTTCCGCTGCAGTGAAAGCACAGAGACGGTCTTCGTTTCAAAACCAATACCTCATCTCACTCAATAAAAACAAAATTATATATATATATATATGAGTTATCTCTCATCTTGATAAATAGTGGAAGCACAGAAACAATATGATTTTAAAATCAAGGTTCGATGTCCAACTTCACTCAATAAAAATAGAATTTTCTTTCATATATAAAAGTTATCTTTCATCCTGATATAGATAACTACAATCGTATAGGAACGACTGATCCAAATCATATCATTAAAATCCTATTGCTGTGATCTCAGTTGTTTTTGGGTTTCTCCCGTTACCTCGATAAAAATGTTTTAGTATCCATTTGTTTAAAAAATAAAATATAATAAAATTTGAGTAACTGAAAAATGTGACTTATTTATCTCATTTTTTTTTCTTTAAAAAAAAAAAAATTATCTTAGAAATTAGTTCACTCTTTTTTCCATCTCTTTGTAATGAGAAGTGGGTTTGACTTCTTGAAGTTGCAGGCATGAGATCATTTTTAATCATTGGCATATTTTCGACTGCAATTGTTCAGTACATTTTCATTTTACTTTGTATCTTCTTCTTAAAACATATATATATATATATATATGTATATATATATTACATATAAATTAATTTATTTACATATAAATTGATCAACTAGAACAATTTATCTTTTACTTAAAAAATCATATTTATCTATTAATTTAAAAATTATATTTATCTTTAATTAAGAAAAATAACTTTAATTATCAGAAAAATTGAACTATGCTTATCACATATCTATCTATATGGAACAATTTTTCTTTTTTCTTTTTTTTTTAAGAAAAAAATTAAAAAGGAGATTATTATACCCATTCTCTTGTCTTGACTAAATGGGCCAGGGTAAGCCCAATGGACTTGAATAGGAGTGGAGGCCCAGAAGACCTAAGCATCAGGTCGCGACTGTAAGTCCGATCAGCTCGCGAAGCCAATTAGGTCTCGAGCTCATAAATAGCTTCCAGACCGCCCAAACGTACCTCCTGACCAACATTACGAGCTCGTTCAGCTCGCTAGACCACTTAGGTCGCAAGCTCGTAGAAACCTCCAGACCGCCTGACCATCTCTCCTGGCCATGTATGTGCCTCTACAGCCTGCACGGCCTAATTGACCAAAGGAGCTTATTTAGGGGAATCGTGCGCAGCAAGTCATCAAAGTTACCAACTCCCATGATTTCCCGCCAGAAACTGTTTACACAATTACCTAGAAGCATTCAATGCGACGGCTATGCAATTAATGAAGGAAAGACCTCTGCTGGTGCATTAAATGCAGACGTGTGCAGGGAGAGAACAATCATCGTCTCTACAATCAATGCAGTATGACTATGTCAGGATTAGTTGTAGATGACCGTTGCCGGTAACGTGTATTACCTTCTTTGTATTTCTTTTATCATCTCCCTCTTTCTATAAATAGGGGAGATTTTTACTGTACAAACAAGCTGAATATACTAGAGAACAGTCACTCTGTCGGAATTACCCCAGAGTGGCCGTGGACGTAAGCTCAGTCGCCGAACCACGTGAAAATCCTTGTGACTTGCATCCTTCCTTCTCTCCCTTACCTTCATTGATTATCTGGTTACATCCATCTAACTGCCACGACCAACATTCCCTTACCTTAATTGAACTTCACCAACCTTAAATCGTATTTACTACCCATTAATCACGCACCCGCCACAGTTATTACTCGTTGATTGCCTCGCTCGCAGTCTGGGCCCCAGAATCTCTGGGTTGATTATTTTCGGACGTCAACATCTTTTGGCGCTAGAAGGAGAGCCCAACAGCGACCTGGTAATCTTCTCCAGTTGCTACTTCATATTTATTTACATTTGTTTGTTATGGCTAGGATCAAGGCGACGAGGAGTGTCGGAGTGGCAGATGAGCGACCTAAAGTCCGAGAAGATCACAGAGTGCCTCGCCTTCTAGAGACGAGGTCGCTTAGGAGTGGCAGCAGCGCCAGCGACCATTAGAAGATATCGTAAGGGAGTTGACCGCGACGATCAGGGCGCTGGTAGAGGTCCAAGCCCTCACTGTGCAAAGACAGGTGGAGGTCGCAGCGCCGAGGAGAGCTCGCCAACCTCTTTCAAAAGAAATCCCAACTCCAGAGGGAATAGCTGCCAAGGATAGGTCGTTGACGTAAGGATCAGTTCGCTCTTCAAACCTAAACTCGAGGAGAGATAGGGGATGGAACCAAGAGCAAGACATCTTACCTCGTCCGAATGAGATAAGAGTGAGGATGAGCCACGAGGGTGATAAACGCGAGGAAGGAGGTCGAAGGTAGGAACGAGCTCGCGAGCGCCGTGCAGGTCATGAGCCCGAGCCGCGAAGGGCCGCCAGGGGTGTAGGAGCCCTCGGTGAGGAGAATAGGTTGTAGGATCGTCCTTTGGGGGAGCAGGAGAGCACAAGCGAATGGAACCCCAGTCGGCGATCTTTAACCCAGGACCCGATGGTAGAGAAATTGTTGTGAAGGGTCCTGCATTTGGAGGCTCGACCTGGAGGTCGGAACAGGGAAGAGCGGAATGACCGCGAGATGCCACTTACGCAGGAGATTGAGACAACACCCCTCCCAGCAAATTTTAAGCTCCCGAGCATTCCTCCATACAACGACAGGACTGACCCATATGACCATCTGGATGCTTTCAATGTGCAGATGGATCTCCAGACAGATGATCCACTAATGAAGTGCCGAGTGTTCCCAGCTACCCTGGGGGACGCTCCGCGAGTTTGGCTTAAAGGCCTTCCAGCGTGTAGCATCAGAAACTAGAGAGAATGTCAGAAGAAATTCCTAGATCAATATAAGGCCCTAAGGAAGCAGCTCGCGCCGCCCTGTCACCTCGCCACTATTTTCCAGAGGCACAACGAATCCTTGAAGGATTATATCACTCGGTTCAGAGAGGAGGTGAGTAATGTGGAAACGCCCTCTGATGAGAGTATTCTGACAGCCATTTCTGCAGGGCTTAAAAAGGATGGGAAATTATACAAAAGCATCTACAAATCCCTGGTGAAAGATCTAAGGGAGTTTTATAAAAGGGCTATCAAGGAGATCAGGTGGGAAGAAGTATTTGGAGCCAAGAAACCCAGTAGTCAATGGGGTGAAGCGAGCAGTTCCCACCGCGAGAAGAGGAAGAGCCATGGTAGGGACAGCCCAGGAGAACAAAGACATCAGTCTGCCAATGTTATGACGAAATGAGCTAGACTTGAGCTAAGGAGGGAGTGACCTCGACATCATAGTCGATATGGGAGCTACAGTGTGCTATCGGATAGACAAGACAGATCTTCGCCGCTGAGAGAAACAGAGAGAACTTCGGAAAGCCACCTCCGATAGGAGCTCCCAATCGACGTCGGGACCCGAAGAAGTACTGTGCCTACCATAATGAGAACGGACACAATACGTCAGACTGTTGGCAGTTGAAAGATGTCATTGAAGAATTGGTGAGGCGAGGCCGCCTAGGGGAGTATGTGATACAGCCTGCTGGTAGGTGACCTCAACATCAACGATCTCAAGACCAAGGCCAGCAGCCCGAGCAACAGCAGGCCCAGCGAGCTCTGGAGCCCGAGCGTGAGCCCGCTGTAAAAACAATCTTCATTATTTATGATGGGCCTCATATGGTAGGTACTTCGAACGGATCGCACCAGAGGTATGTGAGGGAGGCCAACCACACCCTGTTGGCGAAGTATGGATGAGCAGAAGGACCCACTAAAAGGGCCAAGGTGCACTCAGATAGCATTGTGCTCATGGAGGAGGACGCAAGGGGAGTGCGTTGGCCTCACAACGATGCAATTGTAATCCGGGCCCAGATCAGTAATGTCGAAATACGGAGGATAATGATCGACACCAGCAGCTCGGTCAACGTCATGTATAAATATTGCTATAATTAGATGGGGCTAGGAGCTGAGCAGTTGACGCCCTCACCAGAACCCCTCTATGGCTTCACTGGAGATGCAGTGATACCAGTGGGCCAGATCAGACTACCTCTCACCCTTGGAGAGCCGGGCCGGCAAGCTACAGCCCTTACAGACTTCTTGATTATCAACAGTCTGTCAGCATACAACGTGGTCTTGGGGCGATCTTCGATGAATGAGCTTGATATGGTCAGCTCCACCAAGACGTTGACGGTCAAGTTCCCAACACCCAATGAAATAGGCTGTGTCAAGGGGGAACAGCACCTAGCCAGGCGATGTTATGAAGACACGGTGAAGATGGGGGTCCGAGGAAAGAAAGTAAATGTGATTTCAAGGGCCAACCGCAAGATATCTTCGAAGCAGGGGTGAGCAACGACCTTGATCCTCGTGAGGTGGATGCAGATAGGCCTACGGGACTTGTCGAGGAGTTAGAGGACGTGCAAATCAGTGAAACAGACCCAGAGAGATGCTTAAAGGTAGGGAGAGACCTGTTGCCAGAAGTGAAGGCTGAGCTCGTGGACTTCCTGAAGAGGAACCTTGATGTCTTCACTTGGAATCACGAAGATATGGTGGGGATAGATCCTGATGTCATGTGCCATAGGCTAAATGTGGATCCCCAACGCAGACCAGTCCGCCAGAAGAGGAGACCAATGACCCCAGAACGCTATGCAGCTCTAAAGGAGGAAGTTGAGAAGCTCCTGGCCAACGGGTTCATCAGGGAGGCACGTTATCCCGTTTGGATCGCGAATCCAGTCCTGGTGAGAAAAAAGGACGGAAAGTGGAGGACGTGTATTGACTTCACCGACCTCAATAAAGCCTGTCCAAAGGATAGTTTTCCACCGCCCAGGATTGATCAGCTGGTAGATGCGATAGCAAGGTACTAACTCCTGAGTTTCATGGACGCTTACTCAGGATACAACCAAATCCCCATGAGCCCGGGGGACGAGGAGTGTACTTCTTTTGTCATTGATAGAGGTTGTATTGCTACAAGGTAATGCCCTTCGGGCTGAAAACGTAGGAGCAACTTACCAGCGGCTTGTCAACGCCATGTTCCAAGAGCAGATTGGGAAGACGATTGAGCTATATGTAGATGATATGCTGGTGAAGTCCCAGAGAGCTGCAGATCACGTCCGCGACCTGGATGAAACGTTTAAAGTCCTTAGGAACTATCAGATGAAGTTAAACCCTTTGAAGTGTGTCTTTGGGGTAGCGTCTGGTAAGTTCCTTGGTTTCATGGTGAATAGTAAGGGGATAGAGGCCAATCTAGAGAAGATCAGGGCGCTCGTGGAAATGAGATCCCCCTCCAGTATCAAGGATGTGCAGAGACTCAGCGGTCAGGTCGCGGCCCTTAGCCGGTTCATTTCGAAGGCTACTAACAAGTGCATGTCCTTCTTTGAAGCAATAAAGAAGACCAAGAGCTTCAAATGGACCGAGCATTGCGAAGAGGTGTTTCAGAAGCTGAAGGAGTACATAGGCCAAGCTCCACTTCTATCTAAGCCAATGGAAGGAGAGAAGTTGTTCCTGTATTTGGGAGTGTCCGAGCATGCTTTGAGTGCGGCCTTAGTCAGGGAAGAAGAGAAGATGCAACTGCCAGTGTACTATATCAGTAAAAGACTGGTTGACGCAGAGACTCGATATTCACAGATGAAGAAGTTGGTATTCTGTCTGGTGACCGCCTCAAGGAAGCTATGTCCTTACTTCCAGGCTCATCAACTAGAGGTCCTCACGTAATATCCCCTCAGACAGATCCTCTAGAAAGCAGACACTTCGGGCAAGCTCCTCAAGTGGGCCATCGAGCTTGCCCAGTTCGACATAGAGTACAAGTTTAGAATGGCAGTCAAAGCCCAAACCCTCGCAGATTTCATTGTTAAGTTTACAGGGCTAGTACCGGAACAAGATGAGCTGGCAGGTGGGCAAACCTGAGAGCTGTATGTGGATGGATCCTCCAACGAGCACAGCTCAGGGGCTGGAATAATGCTGATCAGCCCAGAAGGCCACAAGATCCTTAATGCCTTGAGGTTCGGGTTCCAAGCAATCAACAATGAAGCCGAGTATGAAGCGTTGCTCACTGGACTCCGTCTAGCAAAAGAGGTGCGAACCGAGCAGGTAAAGGTCTTCAGCGACTCTCAACTTGTCGTTTGCCATGTCCAGGGAGAGTACTAAACCAGGGGGCAGAAGATGTCAGAGTACCTCTAAAGAGCCAAGGAATTGCTGAGGGCTTTCCAAAAAATCAAAGTGAATCAAATCTCCAGGACTCAGAACGTTCATGCAGATGCCCTAGCTCGCTTGGCGACCTTCGCGGATGCTGATCTCTTAGAATCTATACTTGTGGAATTTCTGCCAACTCCAAGCATTGGGGACAAAGAGGTAATGATGTTTATGCAGGTTCGGCCTAACTCTTGGATGAACTCGTTATTAGGCTACCTGCAAGAGGGAAAGCTTCTAGAGGACAAGCTGGAAGCTCGCTGCTTACAAGCAAGAGTTGTCCAATACTGCATTTATGATGATAGGTTATACAAGAAGAGATTCTCGACCCCGCTGCTGCGATGCATAGATGATGAGGACTGCGAGATAGTGCTGAGTGATATTCATGCAGGTCACTGTGGGAATCATGCAGGAACACTATCCTTAGCTCAGAAAGCCCTCAAGCAGGGGTTCTACTGGCCAACCATGAAGCAAGACGCCATAAATCTGGTGAAGAAGTGTGACAAGTGTTAGAGGTTTGTAAAAATCCCACGAGCTCCACCAGCCTACCTCCAGTAGATGGTGAGTCTGTGGCCTTTCGCAATCTGGGGAATGGACCTCATCGGGCCTTTACCCACGGCTCGAGGAAGTTGCAAGCACGCTGTGGTTGCCGTGGATTACTTCACCAAATGGGTCGAAGCTAAGGAGCTAACAGAGATCTCTATCTCGAAGATAGAAAAGTTTGTATGGAACAACATCATCTGTAGGTTCGGAATTCCTCAACAGCTCGTGACAGACAATGGAATGCAGTTCACTAACAAGCAATTCATAGATTTATGTAACGAGCTCGGAATCATGAAAAACTTCTCAGCTATGGACCACCCCCATGTCAACGGTCAAGTCGAGGTTGTGAACAAGATCATCAAGCAGACTCTGAAGACCAAGTTAGAGGCAAGGAAAGGAGCTTGGGTAGACGAGTTACAGAAAGTCCTTTGGGCGTACAGGACCACGGCTCGCAGTTCTACTGGAGAAACTCCATTTTTCATGGTCTACGGAACAGAAGCCATGATCTCAGCTGAATTCGAAGTCACCAGCCAGCGAAGAGCCGCATTTCGACCTGAGGACAATAACCAGCTGCTCGTTGCCAGCTTCGATCTGGTTGAGGAGACAAGGGATGCAGCTCGCATGAGAGTAGCAATGTACCAGCAAAGAGTCGCCAATACTACAACAAAAAGGTACGAGCTCGGAGATACAAGACAGGCAATCTCGTCCTAAGGCTAGTCCTCCCCGGAGCTCGCAAGACAAGTGATGGAGCCCTCGGACCTAACTGGGAAGGACCATACCTCATCAAGAAGAGTCTGGAGAACGGTGCCTATCACTTAACTAACATGGATGGGTCAGAACTACCCCGAGCATGGAATGCTGAGCACCTTCGGTCCTACTATACATAAAACTGTCAGCCCGCTCTAACTTTGTACATAATTTGCTTTGACGATTGTCTGTAAAAGTGCTTTCACTAGTTTTCTGTTGTATGTGCTATATCTGATGCAGAAAGCCAACTGGTTGAGTCAGTAAATATAGATGTTGAAAAGAGCAGATCTAATGAAATCTCCTTCTCAAGAAAATGAGCTGCAATTCTTTATTATTATATATATAGATATATATTGTTATTCCTTAAAGAATATTTATGCGAACATTCAAGGAACCACTTACAATCAGAACGCTTGCATGAATGCTCGCCAAAGCTGCTCATAAATTATTATCTGGCAACAAATGTCAACAAATCTCATTCGAGGGTTCTTCGCTGGCCGATGCTCGGCCTAATCATGTTACCCTTGCGGGAGAAATTCGCGTCGACAAGTGACAGACTCGCCTTTCAGCTCGCAGCCGCTATATCCTGCGACCTACGAACTACTCGTGGATGTTATACAGGCGCATTGTTGCAGATGCTTCTCACAATGCTCGCTCTCTGCTCACAAACGGCTCATTGTCACGCTCTGTTCGAGCTATCTTAGAGCGACCTCGTAATCTACGAGCTGTCCCCTATTATGAGGCCGGGGGATTGTCTATCAGTCGCGATCTCGGGAAAAATATTGCCACACGAACTCGCGGGAGGGGCTATGGCCACGACTCTCATATACAAAGATGTCTCGCGACTTCGCGAAAAATATTACCTCGTGAACTCGCGGGAGGGGCTATGGCCACGACTCTCAAATATAAAGATGTCTCGCAACCTTGCGAAAAGAATTGATAGCGAACTGCCTCGCGAACCTCGCAAATGGGGCCACCCACGATGGGGACTCTACCCCGAGTTGCAAGTACTACAATAGGCCAAAAATTTCAAAATTCGGGAAAATGTCACTCTCGGAGTGCACTAAGTGCTAGTGCAAGATATAAAGCAAGAGAGTTCAGAACGAGCACCCCACGAGTTGTAAGTTCATGCCTATTCTTTAAGGGTCGCCCAATTACATTGCTTATATGATCAGGTCGTGGGCTCGTAAGTCAACCTGTTTCCACGATTGTGATTTACTTGGCGGTCTTTATCATCCTTATGACTATTATGGATACTTTTCATTTGTACTTGACAATTGCTCATCGCGTAAGTAAATCATGCATATCTACTTTTTCTATATTTGGACAAAAATACTGAAATTTGCAGGAAATTCAATGTCATATATCCGAACTACAAGCTCATCGTCCAGACCTTCACAGTTAAAAATGTGTACATAAAGTCCTCACAGAAGGGGAAAATGTCCAAATATTTCAATCAAAACAAATAAAAGAAAGCGAGAAGAAAACTAAAAATCTTTCACTAAGTGCTTGGAGGCATGTCTTCAAGAGTAGGAGGATCAGAAGGTGCTTCTGATGGGGGCTCTGGTGCATGGACATTTTCAAGGGCAGGAGGATCATGAGAGACTTGTACTAGGGGCTTCAGTACTGGTGGATCCTCGGAAGTTAGAGATCCCTCAGGGGCTTGCTCCGGCAAAGAGACTGGGACAGCAGATAGATCGGCAAGAGGAGCAGGGGAAACACCACCATGCTGCACGCCCTAACTACTGGCAGTAAGCTCCACAAACTCCTGTATCGCCTCGACAGCGGGTGGCCCAAAGAAGGAGTAGTCCAAATCTGGGTAATGCTCCCACATGGTGAACAAGAAAGCCATTTCGTTCTCTGAAGTGGCCTCGTCCCTCTCTTTAGATATCTGGGCTGCTATGTTCCCCTCAGTTTGAGCCAGCTTCTCCTCTACCCCGACGAGCTTTTCCTTGGTTGAAGCCAATTCCTGCTGTTGCTGTTTTACTTTATTCTCAGCAACCTTTACTTTCTTCTGTGTAGCACTCAGCTCGCCTTTGACTTGCTTCAGCTCGCTATGGGCCTTGCTGACTTCAAAGATAGCTGGCTCTTTACGAGCTGTTTCTTGGGACAAGGTTGCATCAGCATCTCAGAGATTGGCCTTGAGCTTCCAATGTTTATCGTGGAGGAGGGTCACTTCATCCTGTAGCATCTTCTTCTCCTCCTCGAATTACTCCCTGGCCAGCCTGAAAGCCTCCTTCTCACACAGCTGGTCGTCGATCTCCTTCATCAGCTTCATCACCGCCATACTCAACTAAAAAAAAAAAAAGGGTTTGGGTTAGAAAATTAGAACTAAGGAAGGCCAGAGAGTGTGAAGGAGCTTGAGTCTTACCAACGCTGTATGACGAGCTGTATAGCCCACGAGCTTCCGACCTGCAACCTTAGGTTTCTGCAGCTTCGGGCTATGCTTCCCCCATGACTTCAGACACGTGATCCACGAAGCTGTTGAAATACTCCATCTCTTTCACCACATCGGGGTACAGCCCGGAATCTACCTGCGACTCTCCAGCAGACCCTATAGATTGCCTAGGTGCCCCAGTGCTCGGCTCTCTGCCAATAACGACTGCCCCAAGCTTGCGGACTTCAACGACGTCCTGGCGCTTTGAGGCTAGGGGCTCGGTGATAGCTTTCCTTTCCTCTTCCTAATGAGGGCCTCAGACTCGGGCGAAACTGAGTCCCCCTCGGCAGAAACCCCAGCCCTCTTCGCTAGGGAAGGACCTTGCCCTCCAGATGGAGTAGCTCGCTTTCGAGCTGTTGCCGCCTGCCCGACTTGAGGAGAAGCGACTGTAGCAGGTTGAGAAAGCGCCCTCTGAGAAGGGTTCGAAGAAGTGTCATCCACGTCAACGACCTCTGTCGCCTTGGACGGTGGAAGCGATCTGAGGGAGGAACGGACAGCGCGAACCTTCGCATGTTGTCCGAAGATGTGCTGGTGGACGTGCTCGAGGAACTTTGTGACAAAGGTTGTGGTTCTGACTCGAATTGTTCAGGGGCAGCAAAAACTGAGTGAACTTCACATCTCTCTCCTTGTATCCCCAGGTCGCTATTTAGGTTCAAAAGTGGACCTGAGGCAGGTGGTACGAGGCCCTGTTCCACCAGTTCGCCAGTTGTAAGGAAAAAATCGTCACTTGGTCTTTTGGCCGCCTTATAAGCATTCAAAATCGCGGGCTCGTCATCATCAAGCTCGTACTTCGGGGCAGCAACGTCTGTAAAGCAAAAACAAGCCCATGAAAAATAAATAATAATAACAGTAATAGCAACGAAATACATATAAATGTATATAAATAAATGTATTGTTGTTATCCTTGTAAATGTGTAACTATTTGTAAGGGCTACGAGTCTTTGACTATCAGGATCCAGCACGAATCTCTTATTGTGCAGGCCCTCGAGCGAAGTACAGGTGACCAAAACCCAGCGAGACTTATATTCCCCCACATTGGACTTGGTGCAGTCCTGAGGCAGATATGCCCTATATTGGGAAAATTGACGAGGTGTAACGTAGTAGAGCCCGTCCTTTCGCGTGGCATCCTTCTTGTGAGTCCCAATGAAGCTAAAGAGGCTACGGATGATGCGAGGTGTAGGAGGCCCGAGCCCATGTTTTATGAACGCCGTGGTCAAGGTAGTTATGTATGCGTACGAATTCGGGGTCAGCTGAAAGGGGGCGAGCCGCAGATCATTCAGCAAGTCCCTGAGATAAAAAGGGATCAGAAACCTAAACCCGAGCTCTATATGCTCGTGACTGATTGCCACGAAGCCCTCAGGTGGATTTGTGACCCGATCACTGGCCTTGAGAACATTAGCTCGGCACCCCATGGGAAAGCTGAAGTCTCGAGCCCAAGTTTCCAGCATCGAAAGGGTTGTGCTCAAAGGCGTATAAATGAAGGGATGTCGGGCTTCCCTTTTTACGACCTCATCTCTTCCTACGACCTCCTCGGCAGCCCCGCTAGCTCGTGAGGACGCGGCCTCGATTTCTTTAACCCGACGCCCTGCCTGCCCCCTAGAAGTAGAAGCCCTACTGCGACCAGCACGTGAGCGACCTAACATCTACAGCACAGAAGGAACGACATCAAAACGCTTATAGCATGCTGAGCCTAGCGAGCTACAGAAAAGAGTTCCTGAAGCTACTATCCTATGCGTCAGGTCACACACTTAGCCACCAAAGGCTATGGAGGCCCATACATGTGGGCCCAACAGGTTATGTGTCTTCCTGATGATTACCTCGCTAACCTTATGTCTACAGGAACCCTATCAGGCAATACATGGATATCCTAGTTAGGATCCTAAGCAACGTCGACAAATGGCAAGGGTTCCAAATGAACCGGCACAACGCAAATGATCCACAAAATTCAATTCCTAGCCAAGAAAAGTCCAGAAACGGACTCCACAGTCCAACAGTGATATGGAACACTCAGGCTGGTAGCCAAGTCGTCCTTAGTGAACACAACTATTCAGGCAACAAGCACAGATACCTCTAAATACAAAGCAAACACATGATGATTCTCAAACATGGCATGAAAACAAAGACAGATACTACAGACTAAAAGCAAGCTTTCAAAAGGTATGAAAAGGCGAAGTCAAGGAGGGTTACCTTGCTCGTGCTGAAAATGGCGTGCTGGAGATAGTAACTAATTTCTGAAGCGATGAAGTCCGAAAAAGTTGTCAAGAGGTGGAAGAAATACAGAAGAAGCAGAGACGAAAATGGTGGAAATGGGGTGTTAGTGTCGTATTGAAGAAACAAAAATGAGAATCAGAAAAGACGTTTTGATTGTATAGGCCCAGACATCCATTCCCCAGCCGTCCAATCCGGCATAAAAGTATAACCGCCAAAAATCCAACGGCCCAGCACCAACCTCGGTCCTGTGTCGTCGTGCAATGTCAGTTACAAGATATGCGCATTTAATGCGTACGATCCCAAAGCACGTTTGTGGCTCCAACGCCTGTGTGAGCGCCACGTGTCAGCGGTTACAGAACAGAAGTTGAAACGGCGCCTAAAAGCTCGCAAATAGGCGCCAATCGTGTATTTGAATCAACTCCCAGCGCGCAGACCGAACTGAGAGCTGGGGGGGCTTATGTTATACCCATTCTCTCGTCTTGACTAAATGGGCCAAGATAAGCCCAATAGACTTGAACAGGAGCGGAGGCCCAGAAGACCCAAGCATCAGGTCGCGACTGTAAGTCCGATCAGCCCGCGAAGCCAGTCAGGTCTCGAGCTCGTAAATAGCTTCTAGATCGCCCAAGCGTACCTCCTGACCAACATTACCAGCTCGTTCAGCTCGCTAGACCGCTTAGGTTGCAAGCCCGCAGAAACCTTCAGACTGCCTGACCATCTCTCCTGGCCACGTCTGCGCCTCTACAACCTGCACGACCTAATTAACCAAAGGAGCTTATTTAGGGGAATCGTGCGCAACAAGTCATCAAAGTTACCAACTCCCATGATTTTTTACCAGAAACTGTCCACACAATTACTTAGAAGCATTCAATGCGACGACTATGCAATTAATGAAGGAAAGACCTCTCTTAGTGCATTAAATGCAGACGTGTGCAGGGAGAGAATAATCATCGCCTCTACAATTAATACAGTATGGCTATGTCAGGATTAGTTGTAGATGACCGTTGCCGGTAACGTGTATTACCTTTTTTGTATTTCTTTTATCATCTCTCTCTCTCTATAAATAGAGGAGATTTTTACTGTACAAACAAGCTGAATATACTGGAGAACCGTCACTCTGCCGGAATTACCCCAGAGTGACCGTTGATGTAGGCGCAGTCGCCGAATCACATGAAAATCCTTGTGTCTTGCATCCTTCCTTCTCTCCCTTGCCTTCATTGATTATCTAGTTACATCCATCTAACTGCCACGACCAACACTCTCTCACCTTAATTGAACTTCACCAACCTTAAACCGTATTTACTACCCATTAATCACGCACTTGCCACAGTTATTACTCGTTGATTGCCTCGCTCGCAATCTGGGCCCCAGAATCTCTGGGTTGACCGTTTTCGGACGTCAACAGAGATTATCCTAAATCATATGACATATTTCATATAGCAAACAAATCTTTTCAAACTCTGGATAACATTTGCAATTTAATTGTTATATTCTTCTTAGAATAATGCTACTAAGATCATTTACACGGGAAGTTTTGTTTTTCTTTATTTTTTTTATAGATAAATATGATTTTGGTACAACGGGTATTGGAAGGCAACAGGAACTGATAAACCAATTGGGCAACCCAAACCAGTTGAGATCAACTTTAATGTCATTAACTGGACTCTTACAATAGCACACAATTATTACGTTCAAGTTTAGGAAAATATAAAGATTCGATTCATGTGACTTGTCACATGTAGATATATAGAGATAGGAAATGAAGCAATCACACATGACCCAATGGTTCATATTTTTTGGTCAACAACAGCTGGATGATTAAAGAAACTATATTTAAAAAAAATAATAAAAATAAAAACCTTAGATCTCCCTTGGAGATTTAGGTCCTTCTCTTTCATGGAAGATATTGATCCTTCTTTGAATATATATTTATATATATATATATATATATATATATACATATCAAACTAACTGAAAATACAAATTTGAGATCTCCAAAATAAACAATTTTCAGATATGGAAACAAATTATTCTTCATCAAATACTTCAATCAAAAAATAAAGAAATTATACAAATTTCACCCCTAATTGGTTTTTATGAAATGCCAAAGTGCCAAAAAGAGTGTATCCAATGAATTACTTCTTCTCATATCACATGAAAGTGTAACGTCAATGTTGATGTGTCCAATGACAGTGTATCACATGTATCAATCAATTGCTTTCTTTCTTTGGATTGAGTGTTTATATAGTTTAATTAGTTTGGTTTATCTTTATGGGGGAAAAAAATGTTAGATGGTTAATTGGTTGGTTGGTGGCGGTCAAATGTTGATAATTGAATGGTGTGTGATTTGTAAATGCACAACACTCTCAACTGGTAACTCCTCGTATTTAACACTTGGGACTGTACCCTTTACTTTGATCATCTTCATCTTAACAATCACACTAAATATCTACACCTTCCTTTTTTCTCATTTGTAAATATCCAAGTGAGTCTAGTACACTATAATCACCCTATTACATTCAATCACTACATTTAAAAAAAATATATATATATATATACATATATTAGTATATATATAAATTTAATCATAATAAAAAGGTCATACACACATACATATATAAGACTTCTTGATCATGACTATTGTAGTAATCATTGCACTTAATGCAAGAGAATTATTATAAATCTAAGTAAATTTTAATAAAAGACATATAGTATGGTTATTAATTCCACATGCAATTCTCATTTATATTCGTATTTCTTCTCAAAAAAAAAATATATATTAGTATTTGATGTGATTATGTTAATTTTTTTTTTTTTTCTGTGAAGGCCATTTAAAGTTATGAGACTTTTTATTAAAGTTGTAAGATTTGACAATCTAAATTAATTTTCAAGTCATAGAATCTAAATTAGTATGAGAATTTATAATCAACCATTTCAAATTTATTATGTAGAAAATTATTGTATATTTATGGGATTCAAATTCGTTAAATTGAAGAATGATTGAAAAACGATACCAAATGGTTCTTTATTCCTAAAAATTTTTTAAAAAATATATTTATGATTTACATTTTTTATCCTAAAAATCAATAGTAATAGTATATCTCTTATAATTACATTACTACAGTTGTGACTTTAATCATATTTTTTTTATCTTAAAATTCTAATTTAATTTAATTATTCAAGAAAAATTAATTTATTATATTAAATTTCTCAATTAATGTTTATACATGTTGGACTATAAATAAAGACACATTGATTGTAATAAAACCATGTAACTTGAATCTTTCAAAAGCGAGAACCAAGTATTTAAGAAAAAAAAAAAGAAAACAAAAATTAAGTGTTGTGGATATATTTGGGATCACATAAATGAGTTTGTGAAAGCCTAAGGAATTGATCCAATTGATTAGTCCAGGAGTTGAAAGCTTAGTTCGCCAATATCCAGTTCGCACAAACGAGCTCAAAGTTTGTTAATGCACTTCTCAAGTCACTAGTTAGTCATAATTCAGCTCGCCTCATGCCCAGCTTGAGGTTATCCAAGACAAACTCCAGCTCGTACATCAAAACACCTGTTAAGAGCATTTTACAAAATGGCAATAGCCCAAATTGAGAAGGAGTTAACCACCAGAGTTGGAAATAAATTCAAATTCAAATATCGATAGAATCAATTCCTGATATGGGGGAATCTATCTTTGATATGGTGAAACCCGATTTAGAAGTGTAATTAATGTGAAATTCTTTCTTATTTTAATTGCATTCAAACTGTAACGCCTCACACTATAATAGGAGCTGAAATTTCATTATAAACATACGATATTTAATATTATACTGTGACTCTATCAAAATTACCAAATAACATAGTCGTGGACGTAAACACCATTCTGGTTGAACCACATAAAAATCCTTGTGAAATCTCTGTTCTTCCTATTTCATCTTTCTATTTTTGCTTTGTTTTTATTTGATTCCAGGTGTTGAACTTAGAACTTCGATCGACCAAATTCGTACATCGAGACTAGGTAACTTGTAGAGACTACAATGCATGTGTTGATTCTATAATTCAAAAAACGAAGAAAAAAGTATGTGTTGATTTCCAAATCCCAGTCCCATTCCTCGTATCTTGTGATCATCTAACAAGTTAATTTCAAATCTTAAAAATTGCAAAAAACTAGACACACAACATTTCAAGTCTTTCCATTTGCAAAATTCCTATACACACCGATTTTCCAATTTCTCATTTAAAAAATACAGACAAACCCAATATAAATAAATAAATATATATATATTTATATATATAAAGTAAAAGAAATCCTGAAATTCCAATGCTATCTCTTTTTTCTTCTCCCACGTCACCTCCCTATAAGCATAAATAGCCCCACATACCCCTAAATATTATTTGTTTATTTTGATTGTTTGATTGTTTATGTTTTTAGGCATTAGTATTATTTATTTTGATTTTTGATTTTTTATACTTTTATATTATTTTTTTGATTTTTTATATTTAATATTATTCATTTTAATTTTGTAATTTTTTGATATTTTAATATTATTTATATCAAAAGTAAACTCAATATTTTATGCGTTGATTCCATTATTAAAATGAAAACAAATGTATCCCATACATTACATATTGTCTGAGTAGTCAATTTTAAGTCTTTTAATTTATAAAATCCCTTCAAGTCATTCAATTTGCAATTTTCCAATTAAAAAAATACCCAAAAGTAAAACAACTCCAAATTCCATTGCTACCTTTCTTTTCTCCTCCCATGTCACTTCCCTGCAAGCAGAGACAGCCCCACATGCCCCCGCTCCCTTTCTCTCTTCACAAGCATACTCTTGATAAAAAAAATAATCCATATACAAACTTATTGATAGAGGTATTACCAACTTATTATTTACAATTTTTTTTTATTATATTAGTTTTTTTTTTCAATATAAGAAGTATTAAATATTTTAGTGGTCCTCCGAATTACAATTTACATTAGTAAAAGTGTTGGATTCAAAAGTGAAACTTAGGTAGCAATAAACAATCAAAACATGATTGATCATTACATACCAATACCTCCACGTGTACACTAACATAGACCAATTAGCTAGTCCCTGACACATTAGATCGAAACCAGTACTCCAGTTCTCATTTTCGCTCTAGTATTGTCAACCATTTTTGAATGTCTCGCACTTTGTATGGGTCAGAGCAAATTATTATCACAGTTTTGAATGTGTCAGACCAAAAACACAACTGAAACCATTAATCATAACCAATCAGGCGTTCTTTCTTTTGTCTTATGGGGTTTGGGTCCACACCACCAGCCCATAATGTTTCTGCTTCTGCTTATTTTTAGTAGAGTACAATTAATAGACTTCAAACCAAGAAAATATTTTTTTTACTATTTATGGAAATATCTTGGTGGTGGGCCTGGTTCTATCTGACGAAAGGGATAGAGACAAAGCCAGTTGAACTGAGATAATGACAGCCAATAATTATTATTATTATTTCAATTGAATTCAGTGCATCATGGCAGGACAATTCAATAAATACATTCTTCAATGTAATTTTAAAGTAATGAATGAGAACATACAAATTTTGTGCAAAAGATTGAATGGGCTATGCATATAAGATTTCGAGCAATTTGACAAAAAGTTGGGAGGGATTGGGGTAGCCTGGTTTGTGCTTGCATCAACTGAATTCATGTGACATTCAAAATTCATTATCAATGTACTATACTACAAATAAAATAACAGTTAATAATTTGTACCTTTGATACTCATATCAATTCTACAAACATTTCCAAATTTGCTAACAAAATTTATATCATAGTGGACCTTACGCTTTTTTTTTCCATAAACTCTAATAATACAATAGATTAATTATTGATGGAAGTTTATTTAAAAAAGAAAAATACACATAGTGACATAGAAAAGAAGGGGCATCATATGGATAGAAATCTAATGCTACAAGATGTGGGCACTATTTCCTATATTGCCTAACCAAGCTTGAAGAAAATAATCTAATTAACTTACCTTAAATATCTTATATCATGGCAAAATGGACAGGGTATTCAGACCCGAACCTTTCTCGCAATAATGCGGTTCAGGTACAAACCTGAACTGCATTTTAAAGACCCTTAAAGGAACCAAGTCTTAAAAAACCCGTATATTGCGGGTAGGATATGATTTTAGATACGGGTTTCTATCAAAACCGTAAAATATCTGTTCTTTATATACCCACCCTTTACCTGGTTCCCTTTTGAAAATACCCTAACTTCTCTCAACTCTCTCTCTCTCTCCAATCCCCATTGCCGCTATTGCTCTACTCGATTACGCCTCTCTCTCCATCGTCGTTGTGTTATCGTTGACCACCAGAACATCACTGTCTCTCTCTCTCTCCATCGCCAACCAACAAAATCGAGGTCTGTTTTTAAGAAACCCAAGGTCTTTTAAAATTTTCTAGGTCTTTCGCATCTGGGTCTTACTTCGATTCATCCATGCCTCCCAGGTCTTTTATAGCTTGTTATTTCGCATCTGGGTTTTGTGTCTTTCGCATCTTCTATGATATATTATCTGGTTATTTGTGTGTTATTGATGTTGTCGATGTTGGAATTCAGTCGACGAGTAATCAATGCCCAATACCTGCAATCAATGTGAGAAAACACAAATACCAAGAAAGAACACAGTCAATAACCGAGAATAAATGTAAGGACACAAAGCTTTTACGTGGTTCGGCAATAATAGGCCTACGTCCACGACTGTCTTTCTCTTAAATTCTGCAAAGTGACAGTATATTATTGATTATTCTCTGATGATGTTACAATGATTTCAGTCTCTATTTATAGGGAAAGAAGTGTTACAATTCTGACTGTAGTCAATCAGGAAAAGAATCCTGGATTAATTACATTCCCTAAATAATTGAAAAAAATAAGGAAAAGAATCACACGTTAATTATACTTCCTAATATGCTTGGATAATATCAGGAAATTACTATAATTATCTCGAGATAAGGTTGATTTGAATTTGAATTTGAATGGATCTCTATATCTGATGAGGAAATCATGGTTTGACTGGGTAATTGCCATATTCGGAGAGAGAATCATGGTTGAACTTGGTAACTGCCTGTTTCTGGAAGATACTGTACTTATTATGCTTTTGGACGAGCTAACGTGTCATGGTGGTCTCGAGCTCGAGCTCGTTGAGAGACGAGCTGTGCATGAGGCGAGCTGCGATCTGGCTGTGTTTATGGGTCTGTTGATGCCAGCTGGAGAATCTCTTTAGGCGAGCTGAAGAGCCTGCTGGGCTTTAAAGTCAATACTGGGCCTTGTCTGATGGGCTTTGACTAAGTTGACCTTATCGGGCCTTCTTATCAGGTCTTAAATGGGCCTAAGCTGGACTTTTACCAACCCAATCAATGAGTTCGAAAAATACATATAACATTAGCCCCTCAGCTCTTAGTTCGCTTTTACGAGCTGGGAGCTTGAGCTTGCTGGTAAAAGCTGACTTCCTTGGCACACTTACCTTTATAACTGCCTCTGTGCACTTTCAAATTCCACCTTTTCAGTTGCGACACGTGGCGATCATGCAGGTGGTAACTGAAGCGACGTCTGCACGTCATTTACATGCGTATTTAATGCGCACGTCTTTCAACTAACGACTGCATGATTTCCAAAGTCGTGCTTCACGCTGCACCATCAGATTTATGACGGTTACACTTTTCAAAGATCTGACGGTTGGGGCTCATGTTCGCTTGTCTATATAAACCGATGGACCATTTTCATTTTCTTCTTTCATCTTGTCATTTTCTTTTAAAGCAATCAAGTGTTCAAACTTTCAAGCTATTAGGACCTATTGCCTTTTCATGAAATCAACATTCTTACTCGCCGTTTTTCAACTCATCAACGATTCAAGGTGAGGCATCTTTTTCTTCAAACTTTCTGTTTTAGGTTTATTTTGTTTCATCACCATTGTTGTACCTGCAACGACGTTTTGTTATACCTTCGTTATTCTGAGTCTTATGTTTATTGAACATGGTGTTTCTTCTTCTGGTTTGTTCTGGCTTTTTAACTTGTTCAGATGTCTTCAAGAGGAGCTCGCAAGGGGATTGTTCCAAGCAGTGAAGCTCGTGAGCATGATAAAGCCCGAACACATGCTATACAGGGAAGAAGGCTCGTGATACGTTCGCTCGTCATCCTTCATCGCTAAAGCGTCCTGATGTGGAAGGGCTTGTCACGCAATTCCACATCCCTTTTGATTGTCGTGCACTGTTGCCTGATTCAAGTAATCATGCATGTTATCCGTCCAGGGGATTCATCGCTGTTAGCACTCAGCATTTCGAGCAGGGGCTACGGTTCCCCATTCCACCGTACTTGATCGCATTTCTCAACAAGGTCAAGCTCGCGCCATTCCAGTTGACTCCGAACTCTTATGCGCAGCTGACCTCACTGGCCGTGGCTTTCCTCAAAAACGGCCTTCGTCCCCCTACACCAAAAATTATACAGCAATTCTACTCCTTTAAGGCTCTGAGTGCATCAGAAGGAAAGAAGCCGGATGGTATTTACTACCTCACAGCTCGTCAGTCGCAATACAAAGATCTCTTGCCCAAAGGAGAAACGAAAGGCAAATCCAACGTTGGGCCGTATAAGATGAGCTGGTTTTATGTCTCGTGCCCCTCTCTTGCAGATCTCCAAAATTTCAGCTTCGTCTTGAAACTAGGTATACATAAAGGAAAAAATAGCGAGCTGAAGTTATTTTGTATTTTTATTATCATTTCTTAAACATTTGCTGTGCAGCGCTGAAAATGGACGAGTCCCCTCTTAGCGGCGAGGAAGAACGAGCTCTGGACAAGCTCGCCAAAACAGAGGACGCGGGTATCAGCAGCAAATTTGACGATGCTATCCTTAGAGCTTACAGCCTTGCTCCTCCTAAGGAATCCCTTCTTCTGTGATCTGAGGAGGACATAGGCAAGATTGGTGATAAACCTAGACTTCCTTCTGTTTTTGAAGTTCCAGTTCAGGTTGGGGACACGTCTGCTTCGCGACCTCTGCCATCAGTCTCTTCACCATCAGCGGGTGCAACTCGCTCACCTTCTCCAGCTCGGAAGGTTTCTTCCCAAAGTGCTCCTACTCGCTCCTTATCTAAGGCGAGATCGTCTTCAGCTCACACCCCATCAAAGGCGAAATCGTCTTCAGCTCGTACCCCTTCAAAGGGTGCATATAGAAAAACTACTTCTTCAGCTCCTGCTCCAGCTCGAACAGGATCAGACCCAGTCTCTACAACTTCTACTGTACAGGTTGACACATCCTCTTCTCTACATCACACATCTACCGCAGGGGTTTCATTGCCATCTCCAGCTCGCGCTCCAACTCTCGCTCCTCCCTCTGGACGAATTCTAGCTAATAAGAGGAAACTTGTTCTTTTGAAATCCCCACCTTCTGGATGACCTGCTACATCTCCTACCTCCTCGACTGTTTCAGCGAAACAGCTTGCTGAGGCCTTAGCTACTCCAGCGGCCCCTTCAAAACGCTCAAAATCATCTGCCCAGGACCAGGCTCCTGCGGACGCTGCTTTCAGCGAAGTGCCTGCTGCTGCTAAGGCCACTGCTCCTTCATCCGCTGCTCCCAGCGAAGTGTCACTTTCAGATGTATTCGCAAATCTTCAATCGCTTCTAACTTCCAGTTCGCAGCCTGAAAAAGGTGACGCTCCTCCTGAGGTCGCTTCGCAGGCAACCCGAGCTGGCCCCCGTAAAGGGGTAACTAAGCGCTTCGTTCGTGTGCGGCCTGGTGCTAACTGGGATGGTGAACGCGATGTTCCAGAAGCTGAAAGAACCCCTTCGCCAACGAGACCAGACGTTGAGATTGGGTTTGGGGGAAGATATTTGACCTCATTTCTTGACAATTGGGAAACGATCATGCTCACCCACGCAAATGTCTTGGAAAATAGGTATCTTAGAGGCGAGGATCTGGATGAATTCGTAGCTCGCCATTCCATGCTAGTAAGTCATTTTCCCTTATCTGCCGATCTCTTTACTTTATTAAATGCTAACTCGTAACGTTTTCAGGGTGCTCTTGGCGCGATGAAGCAAAGAAGGCAGACAAGGGCTACAAACGATGCAATAAGGAAACTGGAAGACGAGCTGGAAGAAGCTAAGGATGAAGTTGCGCGTTTAGCCGAAGGTAGAGTGCAAGGTCAGGAAACACAGATCATTGAGGCCACTGCTGTGAGGCAGGCAGCTGAGGAGGCCCTGAAGAAAATGGAAAATGAGCACGCCATGCTAAAGGATGAGCTGCTCAAGGCGAAAGAAGATCTGAGGCAGTCTGAGCAACAGGCTGCATTGGACGAGCAGCGGGCTTCAACTGCAGAAGAGAAGACTGAAGTGCTTTATCGCCAGGTTGATGCTGCTCTGGCGCGAGCTGAAATTACCGAGAAACAGGCCGAGGAGGCTAAAAAGCGAGCTGATGAGATGGGAGCTGCAGCTAAAAGTGCTGAGGAGGCTGCAACCAAACGAGCTGAAGAGGCTGCAACCGCGGATAAACATGCCAAGGAGACTGAACATCAAGCTGAGGTGCTTCGGCAACACGTGAGGGAGGCTATTCAGCGAGCTGAGGCTGCGGAGCAACGAGTTGAAGACATGAAGAAAGAGGCTGAGGTCGTCAACCGTCTTGCTGATAATGCCTTCGAAGAGTTAACGGTCTTCAGAGAGCAAGCAGCTCAAGAACTGGAAGTGCGGGTTGCAGATGCAAGGGACGAAGCTGAGGAAAGAACAGGTCGCGACTTCCTCTACACACTGTGGATGTCCCATCCAGAAATGGATTTTTCTATCTTTGGGGACATAGGGCTTGAAACCGTTGAGGATTTCAAAGCAAAAGCTGTCTCCTCCACCGCTGGTCTGATTCCTTCATATGAAAAACCTTTGGCTGGCCCAGATCCTCCTGCTCAGAACTAATAGCTCGTTTTCTTTCCTTTTACATGTATCTTTTCAATTTGTAAACAGCTCTCATATTTAATGAAATTTCTTTCATTATTTCTTCTGTGTTGAATGCTCTTCAGGCTATTGTGTATAATATATTTTGTGCTCTTCATCTTTAGAGTTATCATATTTCTTACGAGCTGATATTCAATAAGCTCAAAGTCTGATAATAATTAAAGTAATTACTTATTTCAACACTTTAATAAAATTTTGTAAGTATAAGTAATTGGTCTGTCATAATGTTTGACGAGCTATGCAGGGGAGACACTTAGTCATCTGCTTTTTAGGCTCTTTTGACGAGCTATGCAGAGGCACTTAGCCATCTGCTTTTTAGGCTCTTTTGACGAGCTATGCAGTAGGTCGTCACCTAGACTGCTTTTGAGGCTCTTTTAGTGAGCTATGTAGTAGGTCGTCACCTAGACTGCTTTTGAGGCTCTTTATTTTTGTAGCGAGCTATGCAGGGGTCGTTACCTCGCCTGCTTTTTAGGCTCTTCATTTTTGTAGCGAGCTATGAAGCTCGGAGCCCGTTAGCCTTACTGCACTTATTTGAGTCACAAGCTGGGAAAATGGAGCTTTCATTAACTAGAATGATTTTGAACTTATATATTACAAAGAGTTCACTGATAATAAGGACGCAGATGTTAGGCATTCCATGCTCGAGGGACTTCAGCTCCACTTTCACTAGCTAAATGATAAGCCCCATTCCCCAAGCTTGCTGTGATAACATATGGTCCTTCCCAGTTCGGGCCTAAGGATCCGTCACTTGGCTTGCGGGCTCCAGGCAGGATGAGACGCAAAACTAAGTCTCCAACATTGAATTTGCGAACTCGAGCATACTTGTTGTAGTACCTCGCTATTCTCTGCTGATAGACAGCTACCCTTAACCTGGCCGTTTCCCTATGTTCCTCAAGCAGGTCCAGGTTTGTTGCAAGTAGCTGATCGTTGTCATTTGGAGTGAAGATCGTTCTTCTTTGCGAGGTGACTTCAAACTCAGCTGAGATCATAGCCTCCGATCCATACACCATTGAAAATGGGGTCTCGCCAGTGGAGTTGCGAGCTGTGGTTCTGTAAGACCACAATACTTTTTAAAGCTCATCCACCCATGCTCCTTTCTTTGCTTCCAGTTTCATCTTCAAGGTCTGCTTGATGATCTTGTTAACAGCTTCAACTTGGCCATTGACTTGTAGATGGTCCACTGCTGAGAAGCTCTTAACGATCTTGAGGTCGTTGCAGAATTTGAGAAACTGGTCACTAGCGAATTGAGTCCCATTGTCTGTCACGATCTGCTGTGGGACCCCGAATCTGCAAATAATATTGCTCCACACAAACTTCTCAATATTTGTTGTGGAGATTTCAGCTAACTCTTTTGCCTCAGCCCACTTGGTGAAATAATCAACTGCGACCACTGCATGTTTGCATCTTCCACGAGCCATTGGTAATGGTCCGATCAGGTCCATCCCCCAAATCGCAAAGGGTCATGGGCTCACCATCTATTGGAGATAAGTTGGTGGAGCTCGCGGAATATGAGCAAACCTTTGACATTTGTCGCATTTATTCACTAAGTTGATGGCGTCCTGCCTCATGGTGGGCCAGTAGAAGCCTTGACGAAGTGCCTTCTGAGCTAGAGACAACCCCCCAGCATGGTTCCCGCAGTGGCCTTCATGTATCTGCCTTAGTATTGTTTCACATTCAGGGCCATCAATGCATCTTAGTAGTGGTGCTGAGAACCCCTTCTTGTACAGTGCATCATCATAGATGCAGTACCTGGCTGCTCTAGCTCATAGACGTCGGGCTTCCAGCTTGTTATTTGGCAGCTTTCCCTCCTGCAAATAATTGAGAATAGAGCTCATCTAGGAATCAGGCTGCACAGATATGGCCATCGTCACATTCTTTTCTTCTGTACTTGGAGCTGGTAGGAACTTAATTGGGATCGCCCTAAGGAAGTCTGCATCTCGCGTGGTTGCCAAGCGAGCTAAGGCATCTGCATGTGCGTTCTGAGCCCGCGGGATCTGTTTCACCTCGTACTTCTGAAATGCACTTAGCAGCTCATTAACTTTTTGGAGGTAGAAGACCATTTTTGATCCCCTAGCTTGATATTCTCCCAATACGTGGCCGACAACGAGCTGTGAGTCACTGAAGATTTTCAAGCGTTCAGCTCGCATCTCTTTAGCCAAACGCAGAACTGCGAGCAGGGCTTCGTACTCAGCCTCATTGTTTGTCACCTGGAAGCCAAACCTTAGAGCACAGAGGATTTTATGGCCTTCAGGACTGATTAGTAGAATTCCAGCTCTGGCCCTTTGCTCGCTGGATGATCCATCAACAAAAAGCTCCCAGGTTGGACCTTCAGAAGATTTAGCTTCATCATCCACAGGTCTTGTAAATTCTGCAATGAAATCTACCAGAGCCTGGGTTTTGATAGCCGTCCTTGGTTTGAACTGGATATCGAACTGTGCGAGCTCCACTACCCATTTCAATAAACGGCCTGAGGTGTCTGCTTTCTGCAAAACTTGCTTCAACGGATATTGGGTGAGGACTTCGATAGTATGAGCTTGGAAATAAGGTCGCAGCTTCCTTGATGCGGTAACCAGGCAATAAGCGAGCTTCTCCATCTGTGAGTACCTAGTTTCAGCATCTTGCAATCTTTTACTTACTTATAATAAACTGGAAGCTGCGTCTTTTCTTCTTCCCTCACCAGTGCAGCGCTCAGAGCTTGCTTTGATACTCCCAAGTATAAGATCAGCTTTTCATCTTCTTTGGGTTTGGAGAGGAGCGGAGCTCGTCCCATGTATTCCTTTAATTGCTGGAAGGTGGTTTCACACTGCTCTGTCCACTCGAAGCTCTTGGCCTTCTTCAACATATCAAAGAAAGGAATGCACTTATCAGTAGCTTTCGAGATGAATCTGCTTAGTGCTGCGACCTGGCCATTGAGGCTCTGCACATCTTTCACCCTGGTAGGCAACCTCATGTCAATCAGTGCTCTGATCTTCTCAGGGTTTGCTTCAATTCCCCTACTGTTGACCATGAAGCCCAGGAACTTCCCAGAAGCTACTCCAAATGCACATTTGAGCGGATTTAACTTCATTTGGTAGCTCCTCAGAATTTGGAACATCTCTCTCAGGTCGCGAACATGATCACCTATCTGCTTGGATTTCACCAGCATATCATCAACATAGACCTCCATGGTCTTTCCGATCTGCTCTTCGAACATCATGTTCACCAAGCGTTGATAGGTCGCTCCAGCATTTTTCAAATTGAAGGGCATCACCTTGTAGCAATATAACCCCCGATCAGTCATGAACGAGGTGTGCTCTTCGTCTTCGGGCTTTATTGGGATCTGGTTATATCCCGAATATGCATCCATGAAGCTCAGGAGTTCGTGGCCAGCAGTAGCATCTACGAGTTGGTTTATCCTTGGCAGGGGAAAACTGTCTTTGGGGCACGCCTTGTTCAGGTCAGTGAAGTCGATACAAGTTCTCCACTTTCCATTCTTTTTCTTCACCAACACAGGGTTGGCGACCCAGGTCGGGTAATAAGCTTCTTTGATGAACTTGTTAACCAGCAGCTTGTCCACCTCCTCTTTGAGTGCTAAGTAACGTTCCCCTGTCATTGCCCTTCTCTTCTGGCGAACTGGCTTAAAATGAGGATCAATGTTCAGCCTGTGAGACATCACATTTGGATCTATTCTCACCATGTTCTCATGATTCCATGCAAACACATCCAAGTTCGCTTTTAGGAAGTCAGCGAGCTGGATTCTTAGTTCTGGAGTTAATCCTTTTCCCAGCTTCAAGCATCGCTCTGGATCTATCTCGCTGACTTGTACATCCTCTAATTCCTCAATTGGACCGGTAGCTTGGTCTGCATCTACCTCGCGAGGGTCTAGGTCGTGACTGACTCATTTCTCAGTCATAGCTCGTGGCTCGCCCCCTGAGATCACGTTCACCTTCTTTCCTCTTACACCCATTTTGAAAGCATCTTCATAGTAGTGTCGAGCTAGATACTGCTTTCCTCGAACACATCCGATGCCGTTAGGAGTTGGGAACTTCACTGTCAGAGTTCTGGTTGAAGTAACCATGTCCAACTCGTTCATAGAAGGTCTTCCGAGGACCACATTATATGCTGATGGGCAGTCAATTATTAAGAAGTCTGTCAGGGTTGTTGCCTGACGACCTGCCTCCCCAAGAGTCAATGGCAACTTAATCTGCCCTACTGGTACTACCGCATCTCCAGTGAATCCAAATAAAGGCTCCGGGGATGGTCTCATTTGCTCTGCTCGCAGCCCCATCTGGTCAAAACAGCTCCTATACATCACATTCACTGAGCTCCCAGTATCGATCATGATGCGCCTAACTTCCACATTGCTGATTTTAGCTCGTATAACCAGCGCATCGTTATGAGGCCATATCACTCCTCTAGCATCTTCATCTGTAAACACGATCTCGTCCGAGGTCGGCTTTGCTCTTTTGGCAGGTCCCTCCGACCCATTGAGCTGAAATGAATGATTCGCCTCTCGGACGTACCTCTCATGCGATCTGTTGGAGTCACCTGCGATATGGGGGCCATCATAAATAGTAAAAATGGTTCTTATCGCAAGTTCCTGACCTTGCTCGGAAGCTCGCTGGGGCTGTTGCTGGTATGTTGGCTGTTGCTGCTGAGGTCGTTGTTGGTGAGGTCGCTGGTCAGCAGGTCTTGCCACATATTCTCCCAAGCGACCTCGCCTGATCAATTTCTCGATGGCGTTCTTCAACGCCCAACAATCTGAAGTAATGTGCCCGACCTCATTATGATAGGCACAGAACTTGTTCTGATCTCTTTGCTAAACGGGAGCCCTTATAGGATTGGGCCTCCCGAAATCCTCCTTATTCCGTTTCACAGCGTAAATCATGTCCGGTGATGTCGTCAGGACGCTGTATCCTTCATGGCGACCCCAACGCTGAGGTCGCTCATACCTTGGCTCTCTCCTTGCTCTCTTGGCGATCTGATTACTTGAGCCGTTATTTCTTCCTTCCTCGTTCCGGCCATTGCCTCTCCTCTTTGGCTGGCTGGAACTGCCCGGTTCATTCTTCTGATTCTGCTTCTTCGGGCCAAAGGTCTCTTCCCACCTGATCTCTTTCACAGCTCGCTCGTAGAACTCTCCCAGATCCTTCACTGGGGACTTGTAAATACTCTCGTATAACTTTCCATCCTTGCGCAACCCAGCTAAGATCGCTGTTAGTATGCTTTCGTCTGATGGATGCTCGACATTCGCCACCTCGCGTCTGAATCTGGTGATATATTCTTTCAACGACTCATTCTGACGTTGAAAGATGGTGGCTATGTGGCAAGATGGAGCGAGTTACCTTCTCAGTGCCCTGTACTGACCAACGAACTTCTGTTGACATTGCTCCCAACTTCCTATGCTGCGAGCTGAGAGATTCTTGAACCACGTCTTCGGAATATCCCCCAACGTAGCTGGGAACACTCGACATTTCACCATTGGATTTTCTGTCTGCAGATCCATCTGACCGTTGAAAACGTCTAGATGGTTATATGGGGAGAGGCTGTGTCTCAATCTCCCTTGTGAAGGGAGTCTTTCCCCCATAGTACCCACGCTGCTCCGGGGCTCCAGGTCATGCCTCCAACTACTGGACCCTTTGAAGGAGCTCTTCTACTTATGGGTCTCGGAGCTCGTATCTCCTCATGTGGTCGCGGCTCGGAGAAGGATGCTCTGGGTCATACCTCTCGTGCTCTTCGAGCCAACCTCCAAGCTGATGGGACCCCGCATGTCGTCCATGCACTTCATCAACATTTCGAGCTGCGGCTCTAACTCTTTCATGCCCGACCTCTGCTCGTTGGCGTCCATCTTGGCTCGGCCTTGCCACCAGGCTGGCTAGACGAGCGACCTCCTTTTCATCGCGAACAGGGTGTCCAGCTTTGGAGCGCGCATTGGATGAACGAGCTGATCCTACAGGTCGTTGGATTTCCCTTGCCAGCCTCTCGGGCGCCTGCATTGCTTCATACGGCTGAGGCACGTGCCTTGGTACCGGAACCTCCACCGCTGGCATATTCTGTGCTTGAGTCTGCACCAGCATGTTGACGGCCTCTGTGAGCCGTCTGACCGTATTCTCCAGCGCCTGTTGTCTCTCATACCACTCCTGTTGTCCATCAACTACTGGAGCCACTGGAACAGGCTGACGAAGAGGTAGAGGAGGGATGCCTGCTGCAGCACCGATTGCCTGGCCGTGGGATGTGCCTGCTGCATATATGGGTGCGTCCTCTACCTGCTGCGCATCACGTTGATGGTGACTGGGCTGGCTATCTGCCTGGTCGGTTCTTGAGCCCACATACTTGGTTTGTCTAGTTCTTGCCATGTTTGATAAACTGAGATGATTAAGACTGCAGTTTGGGCTCTCCTTCTAGCGCCAAAATATCGACGTTGGAATTCAGTCGACGAGTAATCAATGTCCAATATCTGCAATCAATGTGAGAAAGCACAAATACCAAGAAAGAACACAATCAAGAACCGAGAATAAATGTAAGGACACAAAACTTTTACGTGGTTTGGCAATAATAGGCCTACTTCCACGACTGTTTTTCTCTTAAATTCTGCAGAGTGACAGTATATTATTGATTATTCTCTGATGATGTTACAATGATTTTAGTCCCTATTTATAGGGAAAGAGGTGTTACAATTCTGACTGTAGCCAATCAGGAAAAGAATTCTGGATTAATTACATTCCCTAAATAATTGGAAAAAATAAGGAAAAGAATCACACGTTAATTATACTTCCTAATATGCTTGGATAATATCAGGAAATTACTATAATTATCTCGAGATAAGGTTGATTTGAATTTGAATTTGAATGGATCTCTATATCTGATGAGGAAATCATGATTTGACTGGGTAATTGTCATATTCGGAGAGAGAATCATGGTTGAACTTGGTAACTGCCTGTTTCTGGAAGATACTACACTTATTACGCTTTTGGACGAGCTGACGTGTCTATGGTGGTCTCGAGCTCGAGCTCGTTGAGAGACGAGCTGTTCATGAGGCGAGCTGCGATCTGGCTGTGTTTATGGGTCTGTTGATGCCAGCTGGAGAATCTCTTTAGGTGAGCTGAAGAGCTTGCTGGGCTTAAAGTCAATACTGGGCCTTGTCTGATGGGCTTTGACTAAGTTGACCTTATCGGGCTTTCTTATCGGGTCTTAAATGGGCCTAAGCTGGACTTTTACCAGCCCAATCAATGAGTCCGAAAAATACATATAACAGATGTTTGGATATTTAGAGCTGCATTAAAGATTAAGTTCAAAGCTTTTGATTTGCTTTATACAGAGATGAAGTTCAAAACTTTGGTTAAGCAAGTATTCAATTTTCTCTTTGAGACTTCAAAATGGAATAAAACCAGAGCTCAGATATGTCAATTTTGATGCGCAGTCCATCCTCACAAAGCCAAGATGTTTCTATATCCGTCCAGAGTCTGTTACCTATGGAGCAGTAGAATACCTCAGCTGTATCCACTGCAATAGAGCAAGCATCCATTTCATTGGAACACACCATTAACATTTGAGATCCATTACAAGTGGAGGAGAGTTAGGGAGAAGCAAGAAATTGGATTCTACAACGAGCTTGCTTACTTCATTCACCATCATCATGATGTTTATGTACGGTTTCCAGTTCAAGCAGAAGATTTGCATATGGTTTTTCCTGTCTCTCAGCTGGATGTCTATCAGCAAGATTGTTTTTGACTACTTGTTTTATCTAGAATATGTGGCTCCATTTTACATCTCTTATGTAACTAGATCAGTGGTAATCATGTTGTTACTGTTTGGCATGATGACGCTTTTTGCTGTTGGGCATCCGATCCGGCTATTGAGAATAGATGTGAAGTTGATAATCGGTAAGGTGAGAGTGCCTGAAGATGTGTCCACATAGCTTCTATTTTTAATTTTATGGAGAGTGCCTGAAGATGTGCTCAGCACATAGTTTCTGTTTTTAATTTTATGTCTTTTTTTTTTTTTTTAATCTTTTCAACGATGCTAGTTTTAATGAACTTAGATTACAACTTGGGCTCTCCATTGATAAATTATTTTCTTTTTCTAAGAATTACAGATATTTCATGAAGGTTTTTTTACATATATTTCATGAAGTTTATATGCTTTATTCTGTTCTTGAACTCCACCGACACCAAAAGATTTAGATCATGGCTAAAAAAATGCACTTTCACCATTAGGAAACATCACCCATTGTCTGGGTCCTAATCTGTCATAGGCCTCTTGATAGTTGGAAACAAATGATGTGAGGGTATCACCACCTAACTTTATGTACTCCAATAACTTTTTTTTTTTTTCCTTACAACTTTTATAATCAAATAAGTATAAACCTAAGAAATGATCAATATTATTAGTTATTTTCTTTTTAGAGTATGTAGGTAGTCCACCAATCTTATAAAAAAATAATATATTGTTGCAAACATGAGCAGATCACAAGAGGAATGAAATGGGACCAAAGTATACCTAATAAGTTGACCGGGAATTTTTATATAATAGAATGACTTGGATCTATATTTTAATTTGCAGCTATTTTAAACAAGTTCTTAAATTATCATGTTATTGAACTTCAGATCATGTAGGTTAAATATTACAAATCATATTTTTTTGTTTTTGGAATTAGAATACAAATTATGCTTAAGGTAAACAGAAAATTAGATTTTTGGTATGTTATTGTTATCTAAACAAATCTACAAATACCAAGGATTTGTAAGTGTTTAAACAAGCAAAATTTAATTTGATTGAATATAAAATAGGAAAAACAGAAATATTTACCGTCTAAATAAAGTAATTAATAATTACTTTTATCAGGAAATTTGGTTTTAGAAGAGTACAATGTACATTTGTAATTAATATTTATATTTAAACTGTTCTTTTATTTTTTTAAGTTATAGGGGCGGAGAGTGTCCACCCTTAATTTACAAATCTAATCTGAAAATTTTTTTAGAACTAATTATTAACAAAACAATCACTCTATATGTATATGAAAGATGAATCACAAAATTATATTACTAATCTTTTGTCTGTTTCTTGTAGGTTTAGGTAAGTTTTACACTAGTTTGTGTAGGTAGGTGAGTTTATTTCATTATTAAATCAATGTGGAGGCCAGCTTACTTAGGTGAAAATTTTCATAAAATTGGAAAAGCTGACCGGTAGATATGTGAAAATTTTGAAAAAATTGGAAAAGCTGACTGGTGGACATGTGACCCTATTATTATTTTGACAGCACGTGAGGTCGCTATTTCCAACAAACCTATTCACGAGCATGTTGGACAGCTTGCTGATTGGCTCTGTGAGGCATTGATCTGTTTTCATCAACATTAAATGTTGGAATCCACAAATAAATGTGTCAAATGACTCATCATAATTTCTAATTAAATCTTTGGCCAACGGCTCCGGCAGCCCCTATGCGTTAGTGGCATAAGCTCTTCAACTCTCTCAACGCCTACAGATCCTTCCCTTCTGAAAAAACCTTCACTTCTCTCAATTCTCTCGACTCTCTCTCTCTCTCTCCAACTCTCCATCGCCGCCGTTGCTCTGCTCGACTGCGTCTCTCGCTCCATCGCCGCCGTGCTATCGCCGACGTGTTATCGCCGACCACCAGGACATCTCCGGCTCTCTCTCTCCATCGCCGACCAACGAAACCGAGGTCTGTTTTCAAAAAACCGGAGGTCTTTTAAATTTTTCTGGGTCTTGCTTCGATTCATACATGCCTTCCAGGTCCTTCATAGCTTGTTGTTTCGCATCTGGGTTTTGTGCCTTTCGCATCTTCTATGATATATTATCTGGTTATTTGTGTGTTATTGATGTTATTGATGTTTAGATATTTAGGACTGCATCGAAGATCAAGTTCAAAGCTTTTGATTTGCTTCGTACAGAGACGAAGTAGACGTAGAAGGCAAAGAAGAAGGAGAAGAAGAGGAAAAGCAGTCTCGTTTTCTCTCTCATCGATTTCGCGTAAGTCTGTTTCTCTCTCTAGAATCTGCGTTTTCTACTGATTTTCGAGATGTTGTTTGTTTCTGTATGTGTATATTGAAATGTAGTTTCCATTTTATAGTGAAATTGACTTAACAGCTTCAATGTAGCTGAGTTCTGTCACGCAATTGGTTTTACTGGTATTGTGATGTCAGATTCCTCTATCTATGAAGAGGAAAGAGGTATGCTTAGAGGGACCATCTCCAAACTGGTAGCTTTGATCTTTGGTTTGTTTTCAATTACAGAAATGTGATTCTTATTTTTTATAACATCAGTGTCGACATTGCTTCTATTTGTTAGAATGAAAGTTGTTTGCAATTTTTAGTTGGTGTTGGTCCAGCCCGTTGAACTTCACTGATATATCTTGTTTTGAGTTAATTTTAAAGCAATTATATTATATATAGTTCCGCAACATTAATTCAAACTTCACAATCCAACAATGCATGGTTCATATGACCTATTATTTCTTGGTACCAACATATTTGAGTTCCAAAGTAGCTAGATTGTTGTGGAATACATTAGTAGAGAGATGTGCCTAAATAGCTTGAATTGATTAGCCTTGTAATTTTATGAGCAGGAAGTCATACTTCTGGAGCAAATATTCCAAGATTAGAGGTTTGAACTTAAATGCTCATCAGAAATAGTTGGGCAGTAGTTCTACTTGATGGTGGCAATCATCTAAGATGTTTACTTTCTTTGGTTTTAGTTTTTTAAGTTGTTGAGCTTTTGAATGGCTTGTTCATGTAACGCTAATGTATTTTTGTCTTGTTCATGTAATGGACCTGACCCGGTCAAATCCGGGTCTGATGCTGATCTAAGCAGACCCACACAATGCGCAGGTCGGGTCTGGACCCTTAAATAAAAAAAAGGGTCCAATGCGGGTCTGGACCTGGTGCAGGTCCAGACTTGCATTTTGCCATCCTTACTGAAATGTCATAAGAGTTTTATCTAACATAAGCATAAATCCTGGGGTTCAGTTGCTAACACTGGTCTTCAATCTAATGGATGGGATTGAGGTGTAGGTCAGGCCTTAAAAAGCAATTTTGCCTTCCCTTTTTCTGTCACATGACTTTAGTTATGGAAAGTCATGAAAACTTTTGTTACAGTTATTGGAGGTGTTTAGTTTGGATGATGGGTGATTTCTTAATTCAGTTTTTTTTTTTTCCTCGTGTATTGTCTGATTTTCTTTGCGATATATTATATTTTATTTCCTATAGAGAATAAAAAAGGAAAAATTACTGGATTGGAGATTCATCTTTCAGTGGCCTTTGCCCCATTTGTACATGTTGTGCTCCTCTTAGAATATACCTATCAAGGCTACGATCATATTTTCCCATTGTCTTCAACTTTAAGTTAGAAATTATAATTTCACGAAAAATTTGAAAGGGAGAGTTCCTTGTGGCTCAATAGATCATGTTAGCTTTAATGAGATGGGGAAAGTTAGAATGTGATCCAACAGGTAGTTATAACTTCAAATCAAATTTGTGTGTGGGTTGGTAGATGGAAGACCTATAAGTGTTTTAAACAATGTAAGGTTATTTGGCTAAAGTTCCTATCCAAAGTCCAGTTTTATGCATGGGCAACTGCAGCAAGGCAAGGTTTAAACTGGAGCTATAATCCAAAATAGAAACCCTTAGATGACATTATCCCAATCTTGTGGTATTATGTGTTAGAACAGGAGATGCTTAACCTTTCATTACTACATTGTCATTTTCTTTAACTTACGGACTATGCTATGTGAAGAAGCCAAAATCTTGTGGATTGTACTGGAATCTTGAAGTTCTTTACCTGTTGAGAATAATTTTGTGTTGTGGATAGGAAAATTAGAAAACATTATGGAGGTGGGTTGTATTAGCTTTTATGTATATGATTTGGCAATAGAAGAATGCCTGCATCTTTGATGATAAGGAAAAAAGGATTGGATAAAACATGACTATTGACTTCACTTTGGATATCCATCATAAGGGGTTTTTAACATCTTTCATACTTCTTTATCTATCTCTACGTGGAAGGGGTTATTGGAATCATTTTGTCTTTTCTGGTTTCCATTAAGTACTTTTGGTAGGGTAATCTATACTGCTGGACAGAATTTGCACTAGTATTTTAATTGTTCTGTGGAAGTTTTTGAACCTCTAAGAAGAGTGGTCTTTGTGGACCTCTAGTTCGCGTTTGTAATTCTTCTTTTATTCACTTATCGATCTTAATTTAGTTTCTTATGGGAAAACACTGCCAACTTGTTCTGTGAGCGTTGATGTGAGTTTGTGGTTGGAAGTCAATTTCTGTTTCTGTTTGAGAAAACCGTGTAGCATTTTGTGCAACTTTTTATTTGTGGATGAAGTTTATATGGAAAAAGAAATAAATAGTAGCATCCTTACTTGTTAATTGTTATCTTTGTATTTTGTTACCTTGTCTGAAATGATTTTCTTAGTCAGAAACTTTCTTGATACTTAGAGTAACTATCAGTTATTAGACCTTTGATTTTATACAAATTCTTGGTTTCAACAATTTTATGGACTTTATAAGTTTTTGAAAATTATACTTGAAACACAACTGTCCAAGCCTGTTTTAACCTTTTTCTCTTAATTTTTATTTTCTGGAACACTGAATTTTTTAATAAAATGAGCAACAATTTTATTAATTTTGGTACAGTGAATTACTATCTAAAGAACGGAAAGACCTCTTTTGGGAGTTCAGTGAAGTCTGGCATCATGCTGAGAAGGACGATCTTGATTCTTCTACAGCGAAAGGGTGCACTAAAATAATTTTGAAGCATGTTAGCTCTCTCTTAAGTGACCAATTGGCATCACTTCTTGAATTCTCCCTGACACTAAGATCAGCATCCCCGAGATTGGTTCTTTACCGCCAGTTAGCAGAGGAGTCTCTTTCTTCTTTTCCTCCGATTGATGATAGTAACTCAAACCTTGAAGTCAAGGAAACCTTAGAAACAAACGAAAATTTGGAAACCAAAAAGTCTGATATCTTGCTTGTTGGTGTAAATCCAAAGGCCCCTGCTGGAAAATGTTGTTGGGTGGATACCAGTGGGGTGCCGTTCTTTGATGTTGCTGAGCTGTTAATGTGGCTTGGCAGCCCTACTGAATGGTAATAACTGCTCTATCAATTTCTAATCATCATATATGTAATACATTCATCATTCGCTAACTTTATTTTTGTTAATTCTTGGAAGCTAGTGCTGAAGACTCATTTAAGCAGCCTGAATTATTTGATTTGATCACATCCACTTTGATTCAAATATTGCAAGTCCAGTTGCTATTCTTTATGGAGCTCTTGGAAGTGATTGCTTTAAGGAATTTCATGCCAATTTAGTTCAAGCTGCCAAAGAGGTCATTACTTGTTCTGTGACATATTTTCTTATTGGCTTAATTTATAAGTATAATTGAATTTTATGTTTTGCTTCTCTTGCTTTATTGTTTGGACATGGAAGTTTAGCATAAAAATCTGAGGTGCACTTTTGTTGTACGGAAGGGCAGTAGTATTCTACAGACAGGAAACCCTATCCCTCCAGCATAATTTATGACTTTTTGACTTTTCTTGGTTGAGATGTCTGAGAATTTTTGTTGCAGTCTTGTTTTGATCAGAAAAAGAAAATATTGCTAAAAGAAAACAAAGTGAAGTAGAAGTCCACAAAGGGAATTTAGGACCCAATAGAAAGCATCTCCAATAACTATGCTAAGAACAGCTAAAAAATTTGTTGAATACTATCTGTCTATGCCTGGTCAACCATCCCCAACCACATCCTTACCAAATAAAAAAAAAAGAAGGCAAAAACCAAAAGAACCTGAAGTGTAAAAGCTATTATCCTATGTCTTGGGAAATTGTAGTTAAAAAAGCTATAATCCAGTATTTCAAATGTCAGTCTAGTTCTATAGTAGCTAGCACCGCCAATATCTTGGGCCCCTTAAAATTAAATTGCTTTCAATGTTTTAGCAATGTATCTTATAGACAAATGGATAGTTCTTGGATAATTCAAGAAACTAGTAAATAATATTTGTTTATTTTATGTGGTATGATTCATTTGCTATGATTATTATTTTTTTTATCAGGGGATTGCTGCTAAAATGTTTCTACAAATTTCAGGGAAAAGTTAAGTATGTTTTTAGACCAGTATTACCCTCAGGTTGTGAAGCAAAAGTTGGCCTTCGTGGTGCTGTTGGGGCAACAGATTCCATAAACTTTGGCGGCTATGGTGTTGAGCTTGCTTTGAAGAATATGGAATATAAGGCTATGGATGACAGTGTGATAAAAAAAAAGGTTAGAATGCTTGATTTATGCACTATTCTTTATCCTGAAATAAGCAAAAGGTTAAAAAGGGAAAGTCAATTCGTTTGAGGCTAGGTGGCACTGATTTATATCTTCTATGTTGTCGTGTTGGATACGATATGTATCTCTCAGCTGAGTGCATGAATGTCTGAACAGAACATTAGTTACTTTCTCCACATATGGAGACACAAACACACACGCACACTCACACACACACGTTAGTACTTCTGACCTTTAAGAGTAGTACTGTGTATATTTTGAATTGTCCTTGAAATGGTTATTAGAATTTCTTGAATTCTCTTATTTTGATTAATTAATATTGAAAACATTTGCTGCTGATTAATCATTGACTTTGGGTAACAACAAATTTATTTATTTTTATCTAGGCAGAATTTCATATATACAAGAAATGTCTTGCTTATAGAATTGTTCTTGGCTTGCCTGGTTTTGGTTCACCTTTCTTTTGTTTATAGTAAGATCAATATAATTCTTGTTTCCAATCACAAAAGAGGGAAAAGAAAATGTTTCTTGCTACTATGATGATATAATTGATGCTTGGTTGCTTGTGTTTTCATTAACGTCATTTTAGTGAGAACCTTTTCCCATCTTAAGTTTGTGAGGTTTGCTGAAGGTGTCACTCTGGAAGATCCTTGGACTGAAGATCTTAGCCAAGAAGTTAGAGAGGATTCATATTTTCTAAAATTCTGGTTTGTTTTCCTTGAAAGTCAATATACTTAAATTTGTTGTTGCGTTGGTTTTCTGTTTCTTCTAAAAAAGGTCCTCTTGTTTGAGTTCAACTTATGTCAGCTTTGATATCATTAATCGTACAGCCAATCCCTAATTATCTATGTTTTTGTTGAGAATGTAAGTCAGCTGGTACATAATAAGGGGTTTATTCTTTCTGTTTCAGTTTGAGTGGTACTGAACCTGGAGTAGTAACTCCAATGCTTTAGTTGTATTATGTATATACAGATGTGTATATATATGCATACCATTGAATGTGGTTTTCTTGTCTCATGTCCCACTTCAGCTTAAATGCAGTTCTTGTCTCACATGTCTCTAGAATTTGATCAATTAGAGAAAAGGGGGAGGTTTATTGTGAAATACATTCTAGCATAAACATTTGTGTTCTTTTGAGGAAGAATAGCATCTATCAGAAAGCTACTATTTCGCATAATCATGTTTCAAGGGTGCTTTTAAGATTCTGCTCAGGTTGGAATATAATTACGCTTCAAGGTCTTCTTAAGGGAGTAAATATTGTGAAGTTACCTAAATTATTTTTGGATTGGTTTTTTGATGATATCATTTATGTTCTTTTGCAATCCGTCAAATTGTGTGCCCTGCTGGTTGCAGAGAAGTGTTAAATCCTTGATCTGAACTTCTGGAAGAAAATTGGGCAACATATCTTTTGATCATTCTTTAAGCAAAGAAGATATTGAAGTAATAGAGTGCATGAATTTATGAAAATTTGGACAGTCAAAAGTAGTCCACAAATTTAGATAGGCCAAATGTTTCTCTAGTTACTGAATGAAAGAAAAGGTGATTTTGTCCCAAAGACTGCTTGTCCTCCTCTCCATAGGCCTCAAAAGTTATACAGTCAATTTCCTCTTAAGTCATTCGTAGAGCAGCTAGGCTATAGAATCCCACAACACTTTATTTTTCCTTCCTCCATTTTTGGGCTTTGCTTTCTATGAGAATCAAGCAACTAGAGGTAGGTGCTTCTGAACAGAGTTTTGAAGTATGGACAATTTACTCTACAGCTGCCATACTACTGGACAATGCAAGAAGACATGATAAAAATCAATGAAGATAATAAGATGCATACTTGTTGATGCAAGGATAGATGTACTGTCACTGACCGAATTTATGAGAAGCGAATCTAAGATAGTGTGCCATGTGTTACAAAGCCAGATAATAAATCGATTAGGAGGTGACTCTAATTGTTGGGATAAAGAATTTTTATGCTTGATTGTAATTACCCCTACCTTGCTGAATGGTTGTTGTCTGTTGGTAATGATGACAGTCGTTAAAAGTACAACATGGTTGTGTGATGTCATTGTGGTTTAGATGATTTTCTGCATTGCAAAGTTTGTACCAATTTTACCATAGTGCTAATGATGTTCTTATGTCTTGGTAGGAACGAAAACCGGAGCTTACATCTGAGATAATGGCTTTTAGAGATTATCTATTGTCTTCCACAATATCGGACACACTGGATGTTTGGGAACTAAAGGGTACTCATAACTCATAAGCTTAGCTTTAGGTTTTTTTTGGGGGGGGCAAGTTTAGTCAACTATAATTTGTCTAATGCTTTTGTTTCAATAGATTTAGGACAGCTTAGAGAATAGTTTATGCCTTTAACCCTCTTCAGTCAGTGCAAGAAATCAACCAAAATTTTCCAAGTGTAGTTTCTTCTTTATCTCGTATGAAGGTAAAAATCTGTTTGCTCATTATTCAAGGATTATGTTTGAACATGGAATAGTTGATATTAGAAGTATTTTAAATTATGATGTTAGAATTTCTGACTAAACAGTAGAAGTGTTTATTTGTGCGGCTCAATGATTCAATTAAAAATGAAATAATTTCACACCAGTGAATGATCCCACCTGGGAAGTCTTTAGTGGCTCTAAATGGTGCTTTAATCAATGTTAAAGATATTGACCTTGTAATGCTTTTGCTATGCAAGTAAGCTCGTTGTATCTGCGACAATGAACATCTGAAAGGTTGTTGGGTAGGTATCGATCAAAAAGAGACCGCAAGGTCGGTGATGATCACACTTAAAATATAATAAAAATAAATTGGAAAATTTTAATTTATGTATGTTTATGGCTCTTGAATTAGGGGTGGACATTTCTAATCCAACTCGACAGGTCTAACCCAATCCAACCCAACCCGATCATTTTTTATTGGGTTGGGTTACATCTTAAAAAAAATTGGATGGGTTGGGTTAAAAAATTTTCAATCCAACCCAACTCGAACCTGACAAATGCCTATCTTCAATTCTAAATTCAAGATTTTCTTCGCTCTCTAGAGGATCATTTGTTCATGATAAAGATTAAGGATAACTTTTATGTCGAGTTTAATCTTTTCTTTACAATAATTGGACTTTATTTGTATTTATTTTATCTATAATCAAATTACTAAGACTAAGAAAGTTATGAATTAGATCATTTGTGCATTTGTAGTAAATTAAATCTAACTTAATCAACCCAACCTAGCCTAACCTGATTATTATTGGGTTGGGTTGGAAAATTTATTGGGTTGGGTTGGGTTGAGTTGGGTTGAAAAATTTTCAACCCAACCCACGTTGGGTTAGGAGATTTTCAACCCAATCGAATCCGAACTCGAAAACGCCCACCTCTATCTTGAATATATATTCCATGAACATAGAGAGGTTTGGATTATTATTATTGTGATCATCTTGTTATCACTTGATATTTGATAATATCATGATGTTCCTTCAAAAAGTAGTACAAGTAAGCCGTGATTGCTTTGTCATTTTATAACTTTAGGTGAACTTAGGAAGATAAATGAATTACACATACTTCTCTTAGATTCTTTTTCTTCTTCGTCTTTATGTTCTAAAAAACTCTCTTAAAACCAATGGAATAGAGCTCTAACATTTCCATCCCATCACCTTCTCACCTATTGGAGCAGTAGATCGTCGATGTTGAGCAGCAGACTGTTGATGTTTCTGTGCCACAGTTAGTGGAGCAGCTGACCTCTGGTGGTTCTGTCTTAAAATCGGTGGAGCACATTGTCTCCATTCCTTTATAGCCATTGGAGCAAAGCATTTCTATTGTTTCATAAGGCGATGGCGAAGTGAAACATTGGATAGAGGAACAACGAGCTTTTATTATTGAAGTAGCACTCCTTCTCGTTGGCTTGGCAGCCAGCGCGGCATACGCCGTTCCTAAGGGTAACTGGCAAGAGAAAAACGACCACCACCTATTTGGGCATTTTATTTTGGCAGACAAACACCCATTAGCGTATGACCTGTTCCTTACTGTAGATGCAAGTAGCTTCGTGGCCTCCATTAGCATCATTATGATGTTGATGTGCGACTACTCGTTTAACCAGAAGCTAAACGTCTAGTTTTTCATGGCTTTCGCATGGATGACCATCATAGGGATTGTGATGACTTACATGGTGTATATTGATATATTCGCATCTTTGTATGTTAGGCACATTGGTTTCATAATGTTGGTGAGGTTTGTCTTGGTTCTGGTCTTTGCTACTTAGAATGTCATTCGGTTGATCTACAAGGTTGTAACGTGAATGAAGAATTTGGTAAGTTCGTAGGATTCCTTGATTTCTGCTAAAAAAATAAAAGGTAGTTTATTTCAATGTTCGAAAATACGTTATACGGTACGGTATGGGCACCTCGACATAGCCCGATACGGTACTCTCGGTACGGTTGGTACGGGCGTATCGACCAAAAATGGTTTAAAATAAGAAAAAAATATAAAATGTCTTAAATTTCTAAAACAACAATATGTTTAAAATTAATTGTTCAAAAGTAACATAACCAAACTATATAAGTGTTAACTATAAATAATACAAAAGTCATTTCAAGAAAAGATGATCTAGTCAGTGTCATAAAAAGAGTCGCCTATGGTAAATGGTTGGAAATTAGGATTGAAATGAAATGTGTCATCTTCCATATCATCATCCTTCTCCTCCTCCTCCTCCTGACCAAAGATGTCGTCTCTATCCGATTCATCTTCCAATGATGCAATACGTTTTCCTTTCCCTATACCGAAATAATTTAAAGTAATATAATTAAAAACTTCGTCATATATTCAAGTTACTTCATTGAACATTTGCCCGACATCATCTTCTCCCATCATCATCAGAAGGTAGGTCAGTAGAAACATATAGTCATCATTATTAGTTGAACTCCGGTGCCTTAAGAATTTCTGATGCAATTTTCTATTGTACATTATGTACACCAATGAGTTCAATTTTTTCGTAGCCAACCGATTTTTTTTTTTTTTTGTATGAATCTACAAGTATTAATAATGAAAAAATTAGTATCAACAAATAAATAATTTTATAATAGGTATTGATATATTCTAAGTTTCAATGTGAAGTCGTACCATATTCTAAGTTTCTTTGTAAACGCGTACCATATTAAATGAACTTCAATTCCGCTCACAAGTGGAGGATGAGCAAGTAAAGCTCAAAATTTTCACTGCAAAAGACATTAGCTCTGGAGTTTGATCTATTGAAACCACCAATCAACTACAATGTCAATAACAATCCCTTTAGGCTTTAATAAGAAAACACAGACAATTGAAGAATACTTAAAAGGAAACTTCACATATCAAGACTATATTTGGTGGCAGATGTTTTTGCCAACTCAAAATAAAACATTCCTTCCCATTTGCTAAACTCATCAAGCTGTAAATCTGTCTTTTCTTACTTTTTGTAATTTGAAATAAGCTTCTCTATACACATTGTCAATCCAAACTTAAATATCTGAATGAGTGGATTTATTTTTTGAATATTGAAATTGAGGATTTAGAAAATAAGCAGTTGCGTGCAAATCACGATACATCTGGAACTCCCATTTCTCATCAATTATCTTTCTAATCTCATGATAAGCTCTAATTTCATCCCTCAAGTTTTTGGCTATCTCTTCTTTAGCCAAGTTCATTCCTCCATAGATAAACCCCATTTCAGGCGCCTTTTTTAAATCTGCCAATCTCAACACATGAACAAGGGTGTAGTTGTCTTCAATGCATAAAACATACTAGGCCAGAAACTCGGATCCCTTAATATGATTCTCTTGACTTCCTTCCCCTTCGGCTTCTTTGCATATGTACATCCACCCCACTTTAATGAAGTAAACATCTGTTCCAAAGGTCACTTCAATTCAAACATACGTTGCAATGTCAAGTATATAGTAGCAAACCTTGTAAGAGCGAGTCAGAGCAATTCTTTATTTGTAAACTTTTTGAACAATGCCAATGCCCATCCGTGATTGTAAATGAAGATACTGACCTATTATAGAATATAAATTTTTTAATTAACATATGACTTGTAAAAAAAGAATATAGTATGAAATATTATAAGTCTATAATAATACCTTTGCTTTTCTCAATGCATTTTTATGTTGGGATAGTTCTTCAAGTTTCTTAAGTATCAAATCTATGCAATGAGCAGCATACGGCGTCCACCACAGCTATTTCCTCTTTTGCATCAACATTTCCCCCGTTTTTTTTGTAGTTTGAGGCATTATCTGTCACCACTTAAACAACAATATCATCTCTAACCTTTTCAACCACATCAATTAGTTTGAACAATACTGTCGCATCTTTCACAAAATCACTAGCATTAATCGAATGAAGAAAAACTGTACCATATGGATTATTTACAAGGAAGTTGATTAATTGTCTATTCGTTACATCTTTCCACCCATTTGACAATATGGATACTCCTGTTTGCTTCCACATCTTCTTCACTTCAACTACAATAGCTTTCGTGTTTTCTTCCTCCTTTTTTAATATGCCAGTCCTCAACTCATAGTTACTTGGTGGTCTCAAACTTGTACCATACCGTCCAACTGCTCAAATCATATTCACAAAAGATGGACTAATCCGAACTCTTTAAAATAAACTACCTTTTATTTTTTTAGCAGAAATCAAGGAATCCTACGAGCTTACCAAATTCTTCATCTACCTTTATAGTCTTGTAAATCAGCCGAATGATATTCCAAGTAGCAAGAATCAGAACGAACACAAATCACACCAGCATTATGAAACCAATGTGTCTAATATACAAAGATGCGAACACATCAATATACACCATGTAGGTCATCACAATCTCTATGATGGCCATTCAAACGAAAGCCATGAAAAACTAGATATTTAGCTTCCGGTTAAACGGGCAGACACACATCAGCATCGTAGTGATGCTAATGGAGGCCACGAAGCTTCTTACATCTGCAGTAAGGAACAAGTCATACGTTGATAGGTGTTCGTTTGCCAAAATAGAATGCCTAGGTTGGTGCTGGTTGCTTTTCTCTTGCTAGTTGCCCTTAGGAACGGCATATACCACGTTGGTTGCCAAGCCAACGAAAAGGAGTGTCACCTTAATAATCAAGGCTCGTTGTTCCTCTATCCAATGTTTCATTTTGCCATCGCTTTATGAAGCACTGGAAATACTTTGCTCCAATGGTTGTGAAAATGAAAACGATGTACTCCATCGGGTGTGAGACAGAACCACCGGATGTTAGGTGCTCAATCGACTGTGGCACAGAAACATTGGCAGTCTGCTCATTGCATTTGCGACAACGAATGTCTGGAAGGCAACTAGGTAAGTATCCACCAAAATGGGACTGCCAGCTCGATGACCATCCTTGTTATGTTGCCAGTGTTTGCCCGAAGGGTTGTAGGCGGTATCGATAGCCAGGCCATTAAGAGGATAACCATCGTAATTTTTGTTGCCTTCTGTTCCTGAATCTAATTTCTCCTCCCTAGCTCTCCTCCACTTGTAGCATCTCGGGATTGTTAATGGTGTGCTCATCAATAGGCTCCATCTTTCAAGAGGAGTTGGAGAAACATGCCTCCATTTTTCAAGAGGCTGCCCATTCACAAGATAAGGCCCTCACCAGGCTGGAGAAACATATCTTCAGGATGTTGCACATGTGCGTGACATCGCCCTCTCTCGAGTTGGAAAGCCAATTTGGAGGCTTATTTCAAACATGCTGCCGTTGCTAAGGAGATGGCAAATTTTAAAAGAGGTAAATGAGTTTATTTTAAAAAGTTGTAAATAAATGAGTTTTTAATTTTTTTTTTTCTTTTTTTAAACGTGTAGATGAGCCTTCGGGAGAGAAAAAGTGAAGATTTTGTTTCTTGTTTCTCAATGAACCTTTTATTTGCTGGTATTCTGTATTTATAATGTTCTTGTATGTTGGTTTTAATTTTGAAATGAAGTTGGATGTATTTTGTTTGTGCTAATTGAATTTTGTGGTTGAGTTGGACAATTCGTACACATGTGCAAATGTACAAAAATATTTGTTTTGTGTGATTGTCTGATGGTGATGGCTTCCGCGTTTGGGTGGTACTAATGGGTTAAAATGAAATGGGTTTTTGGGGTTGATTTTAATGAACTGTAAATGTAATCTTTAGAGGGTTGCGGCGTTGTAGTTTAACTATTAAATGTAGGCTTGGTTGTAGTGGGTAGTTTGGGCTTGACTTTAAAACTGACCTATATATAATGTTAACTTATAATAAATTAAAGAAAAATTGATTATATTAAACCATAAGATATATACAGAAAATGGAGGCAAACCAGTCGTTGTTACTGCTTAAAGAAAGATTTAATAATAATGGTTAATATATAAAGTTATAAACTAACATGTTAGGTTGTCGAAACATATTGATAGTGGACGAATAGATTAACTCAGTGAAACAAAGATTATGTGTATTAGAAGTGTAGAAGAGAAAATCAAATGATTAAAAAGACTTTGATTGCAAAAGTATCCATTTCTTTACAAATAATGGATTTAGGGCATTGCACATGAAAAACCTAGGTAAAAATATATCATATAAAAGTGTAAATTAATTTTAAACTTAAAATTGTGGGTGTATTTTTGACTCTTACGATAAGATAATTTAGTCATTTTACCCCTTTGACTAACAATCAATGAGGCACAACTAATAACAAAGAGTGTGCCTACAACATATAAAAAACATCAAGTGGTATTTATGTAATTATGTTATAAATTCATATATTTATCCACTTATGTAAAATGTGCAATTTATTCAATTATGCAAAACATAAAACATTAAAGTAACGCTTAATTTTGTATTTTTTTAATATTCATTTTATTTTAGTATTTTAATTCTTTCATTATTAAATTAACTATTTTTTAAAAAAATCTTTTAAATTAGTTTTTGATATACCACGTATAAGTTTCCTTCTTATTATATCATCTCATTAAATTCTTATTTTGTTATGTTATCATATTTTGTAGAATAAAGGATTTTTGTATCACACTTTCTATCACAATATGTAATGTGTTATTTTGCTTCACTTAATTAAAGTAAAATAAGGATATGAAATGAAATATGAATTGAGATAAATATTATTGGTTGATAAACCGGTTGGGCTCATCAAACTCAATATTGGGCCTTTACAAATTTAGTCCAAATATAACTAACTAGGTTGATTTGGCCATGAAATTTACTATTAAGCCTGACCATTAAACCATTTAATGATATTGTAATGAATTTTATACGAGTGAGTCTTTTGATCATATTGATGAGATTAGAAATATACCGTTCAAGAAATATTGGTGAAAACATATTTTTTGCTTTTTATGTTGTATTAATTTGATATACATCATTATCTATCTTGGTGGAACTGTTATCATTTTTGTGGATGACAGAGATCACTATCATATTTTTCCTAACTAGTTGGTTCAATATTACTTTTTATGTATGTGTGCTCTTGTTAACAAATGTATGATGTTTTTGAATTATTTGTTAACACTTGACATATGCAAATTGTTCTTAACCAAAAAAAAAAGAAAATTGTTGGCCCAGTTGCATAAGTAAACATGGTGCAATTTCATTCTATCAGAAGTCATGTCTTCGAACTTCATATTTTCATATGGTAACTATGGGGTTTTTTTTTTTTTTTTTTTTTTTTTTTTTTTTAATTATTTGTATAAAATGGTTAAACAAATTTTTTAAAAATAAAATTTTTTGAAAAAATTGGATTCGGATTCGGATTTAAACTAAATCTGGTGCAATATCAACTCGAATTTAAATCTAGATTCGAAAAACGTCACATGAATAAGTGAAATCACTGCTTCAAAACATTTGTGAGTACTCCATCACGATCTCATGTTGCGTTTCAAAGTCGTTGCACTATATAACTTCATATTCACAAAAAAAAAAAAAAAAAAAAAAAACTCAATTGGTAGTCTTTGTTTTTGCATTTCTTTTCTATAACCACATCGTAAATCTCATTCATTCTCACAATATTTTTATTATAAACATTTATTTAGTTTAAATATCAAATTGACAATGTTTAATTTTTTTTTAAATGCTTTCTATCATTATTAAATTAACTAATTTTTTTTTTTAATTTGCTTTTGATATACCACATATAAATTTCCTATAAGAAAAATAGCACTTTTCATAACTTGTGTTTCCATAAAATAAAAATATAGTTTAATTCGTTTCATACAAATACTTATCCCCTACACTTTTTTGTGGTGTATTAGCAAAAATTTTAAATGGAAATTACAAGTGATTTCTAATAAGTTTAGGCAATTTGTTCATATTCACAGGAAATTTAAACATTGTATTTTTTACTATTTCCCAAGAAATAGGTTAAAATTATATTCTTAAAGTTTTACTTTGCTATCTAATTTGTATGACTATTCCTACACTTCTCATGGTGTATTAGCAAAAATTTTGGTTGTAAGTGACAAGTGGTTTCCAATAAGTTTAGGCATCACGATCACAAGGAATTTGAATCTTATGTTCTTTACTATTTCCCAATAGTGAGAAATAGGCTAAAATTTTTTTCCCAAAGATTTCCTTTGCTATCTGCTTTGTATGACTATCCCTGTACTTTTTCATGATGTATTAGCAAAAATCTTGACTAGAAATGACAAGTGATTTCTAGTAAGTTTCGACAATTGGGCTTGCATACATAAGGAATCTGAACCTTATATTCTCTACTATTTCCCAAAACAAGAAATAGGCTAAAATCCACTTCTTAAAGTTCTACTTTGCTATTTGGTTTTTATGGCTATCCCTACACTTTTTTATGGTGCATTACCAAAAATTTTGATAAGCAAATTGTTGGCCCAGTTGCATAAGTAAATACGATGCGATTTCATTCATCAGAAGTCATGTCTTCGAACTTCATATTTTTCATATGGTATCTTTTTTTTTCTTTTTTTTTTTAATTATTTGTATAAAAAGGTTAAACAAATTTTTTAAAAATAAAATTTTTTGAAAAAATTGGATTTGGATTCAGATCTAAACTAAATTTGGTGCAATATCAACTCCAATTTTGGGTCTTTTCTAGCACTGACATGCGATTGGCTTACTGGTTGCACATGCCCTACCGATGGCTGCTAGGCATAGTGCACGCATGCTGTCTATAAGCTGTCAGGCAGCCTGTGCATGCTATCTACAGGTTGTTTGGCACAACGCGCATAAGCTGCCTGATGGTTGCCTGGCACCGTGCGTACCCTTCCGATAACTACCTGATAGCATGTGCGCTTTGCTTGTTGGGTGCTTGGCAGTGTGCTAGCACTGCCAATGGCTGCCTAGCAGTATGCACACCCTACCTATTTACTGTTTAGTAATGTGTCGATGGCTGCCTAGCAGCGTGTGTGCCCTATCGATGGTTGCTTGGTAGTGTGCCGATGGCTGCTTGGTAGTGTGCGCGTGTTGCCTGTTGGCTATCTGGCAGTGTGCGCGCCCTACCGATAGTTGTCTGACGTGTGTAAATTGTCGATGGTTGCCTGACAGCACGTGCGCCCTACCTAATGGTTGCTTGGCTATATGCCCAAGCTATCGATGGCTTCCTAACAGAGCGCCCAAGCTTCTGAGGGTAGCTTGACAGCACGCACGTCTGTCCAATGGCTGTGTGACTGCATGGGCTACCGATAGCTAACTAGTATTCTTTCGTTATTTTGCCCTTCTTTCCCAAACAACCACACTATGAAGGTTATTTGAAGTTGCTAAGCATTTGGTCCTTAGTCTAATTCTTCGTTACTCATCACCACCATGGTAGGTGGCACATATAAAAATTTTTCCCATGGATTTTCTTGTGTGCTGGCATTAGAACACCAATATCTAGTCAGCCAACTCGCTACACATACTACCCACAAGTGTGTACACCACACTACCATAATTTGCCTGTCTTGCCAAGGCACCACACTGCCTCAATATATTGTGATCCTGCATGTTGTTTTGCTGCCTGTCAAGTACGTCCCAACACACTCATACAGCCTGTGCACAATTACAACAGTACACAATGCATAACAAAGCACAACAACAACAATTTACAAGAAACCGTCCCCAACCCAATTCTTATTAAATCAGGGTGGGTGGTCGTTGGATCGACCACCGTACCTTTTCAGACCAATCGTCAGATTGACGGGGAGTCCCTCCACCGGCTTGACGCCCATCACTTTATAAAACTTTTCTGAATTCTCATTCATTAGATAATGGCACAAGTTTCCCTAGCTTGGACCACTACGCTTTAAGCCTCCATTAGACCTCTATCTTCAGACTTATGGCTCTTATACATGTGCGTGCACCCTCAATATCAACTCAACCAATATACTCAAAATAAATTCTCGCTTATAAATAAATGATTCATAATTAAATCATGAATGTAACAACTAATCATCTTCAGTATATAACACACGTAATATGAAAGTTTACATCAATTAGTACCCGGAAAAATCTGTCATACGCTGTGAAAACACTCGACACACATGCAGACCAAGCGATAATTTATTTGATTTTGAGTCTAGCGATGATGTGGCTTTTCTCAATGTTTCCGCATGCTCAATGATTCTAGTCATCATTGGGTTATGGTTCTTTTGGTTGGCTCATCACTAAGTGTATGTAATAGAAGTATGAGTGGTGTTTTGCGCAACAAACTGCTAGCTATCCATTCTTTTTATGATTTTCTCAAGCACCTTCTCCCTAAAAAGGATTTAAAGACATTATAGCATTGCCATGAGGAGACACACCCTATGTCTGAGTTGTCACACCCCTTCTAAATTAATTCAGTTCCTTGAATTTTGATAAGATTTTTTACAAAAATGCTAGGAAAAATGTAATATACTTGGAAAAAAAACAAAAAAATGAAAATTTTTTTAGCACGATAAGTGTTTCTTTTAATTTTTACAAGTCATAAAATGGGAAAATTCATGAAAAATAGAAACGTGGTCAAAAATGGATTTTATTTGCATGAAAAATCCCCTAAATTCTCAAATTAATTTATGATGTATATATTGTGTGAGCAATAGTAAAGATTGCTTGGAGAAATTTTGAGTTTTTCATTTTTCAGGTCTTTTCCAGCATTGACGTGCGACTGGCTTCCTGGCTGCACGTGCCCAAGCTGCCAATGGCTTCCTGGCAGAGCGCTTAAGCTGCTGATGGTGGCATGACAGCACGCACGTCTGTCCAATGGTTGTCTGACCGCATGGGCTACCGATGGCTAACACTAACTAGCCTTCTTTCCAAAACGGCCACACTGTTAAGGTTATTTGAACTTGTTAAACATTTGGTCCTCAGTCTAATTCTTCGTTACCCATCACCACCATGGTAGGTGGCACACATAAAATTCTTTCTCATGAATTTTTGTGTGTGCTGGCATTAGAACACTAATATCTAGTCAACAAACTCGCTACACACACTGACCACAAGTGTGTACACCACATTGCCATAATTTGCCTGTCTTGCCAAGGCACCACACTGCCTCAATATACTGTGACCCTGCATGTTGCTTTGCTGCCTGTCAGGTGCGTCCCAACACACTCACATAGCTTGTGCACAATTACAACAGTACACAATGCATAACAAAGCACAACAACAACAATTTACAAGAAACCATCCCCAACCCAATTCTTATTAAATCAAGGTGGGTGGTCATTGGACCGACCACCGGAACTCTCTAAACTGATCGTTAGATTGACGGGTAGTCCCCCTACCGGCCCGATGCCCATTACTTTATAAAACTTTTCTGAAATCTCATTCATTAGATGATGGCACAAGTTTCCTTACCTTGGACCACCACGCTTCAAGCCTCTATTAGACCTCTATCCCCAGACTTATGGCTTTTATACATGTGCGTGCATCTCCAATATCAACTCAACCAATATACTCAAAATAAATTCTCTTTTGTAAATAAATAATTCATAATTAAATCATGAATGTAACAAATAATTATCTTCAGTATATAACATATGTAATCTGAAAATCTACACCAATTAGTAACTGGAGAAATTTATCATACGCTGCAGAGATACTCAATACACTCGCAGACCATACAATAATATAACATCTGTCATATACGTGCTGGTGACTTATTAATTAACATCAAAGCAATTTCTAATATGATCATATATATTTAAATTCACACTAGCCTCATTAATTAAATACTAAAAACATGATCAAATTTAATAAGTATTTAATACTAAATTCAGGTGACCAGCTATTTATAACCAAATTTTCTGCTATCAACTCTGTAACCATCCTCTCAACCCCATTTGCTCCCTTTTTTGTGTTGATGTTAATCACAACAAAACCATTTAAATTTCAGGTAATGACTCATTTTTGTTAGGCCATCCAGTTTATCCACTTGAACTGGTAGCAGCTTTAACATTTTAGTCAACATATTTAAGGCAACAGATACAGAATAGATAGAATAACAAAAACAAAAACAAAAGTTAATATTCAATGCAACAGACACAGAATAGGTAGAATAACCATTATCGACATCATATTTAAGGATTATGCAACGTTCTAGAGATTCTCTGGTAGTACATGAGCACTAGAAAAAAGCAAAGGAAGAAAGGAACCAAATGCACCATACAGAATATGAACTAAATGAGGAGAAACAAACTTAGTGAAACTGCGAGTTGATAACTAAGAAGCTACCTCTTCCTGACTCAGATGCATTATATTAAGTGGTTTTAGTACAGAAATCAAATTGTATATAAATCCTATTAGCTCCCATGGAAAACTGTTGAAGCTAAGAAGTTGAACCGAGATGCCACTTACGTCTTAAAAAGTAAATATTTTTCAAATTTACAATCTACAGATAAATGTTAGTGTATGTGTTTGTTATTTTCTAGTAATGGCTCAAAATTGTTAAAATTTACAATGAATATATACTTATCTGCTTTAAACTAATCCATTAAAAAGATTGAATTAATTGAAAACATAATCTGAAGGGAATAACTAGATTAGTTATATCATAATTAAAGCAACAGAGGCACATAATTTAAGGGGGAGAACTAGACAACATGCAAAATAAATCACGAAGAAATCTCACTAACACGTTCTTCATTATTAAAGACTTTGCACTGTCAATTGCAGCCAAATATGCCATTGAAAATATAACATACCATAATGATCATCAAATGAATAAAAGAAACACCAGTAAGAAAGTTAAGAAATATCTTAATTAGAAAGAAGCTGCCTTTTTCATCACTTGAGTGGCTCTTTTGCATTTCGACATTTGGCATAGAAATTAAGAAGAAAACATGAAGCATACTAGTAACCTTAAATGGCAACAAAAGCAGAATGCAACCCACCATGGATGCTATTGCTGCTTTGATGATGCTTGTATTTGTAGCTTGAAAATTGAGTGCCTTGAGTACTGGAGTTGTTTAAGACCAAACTCATCTGTAACATTTTCAAACAAAACTATTAAAGAGACAAATGACTGAACAATAACTTGAATCGAACAAGTTGGTTGTACTCACTTTTGCTTTCCCTTCACTGAGACATGTAATGGTAATAATTGCGCTTATAGAATTTCCAAACGAAAATCCTTATTTTGGAGGAATATTCAACATCTATCGAGGGAACTCCTAATCTGTAATAATGTCACATTCAAATCTGTCATACTCTGCCATACTGCAACCAGGGCTGTGATTGGTTTTCAAGGACTTGGTGAGCTCGTTGAAATACATTGAAAGTATACTGCTGATCACTTGAAGAAGCAACATAAGAACATTTCGAAGCATGAGAGTGACTACCAGGACGTCCTGAAATGAAGTTCTCATCTGAACAACCAGTTTCCACGATGTCCTCCATCAAGGTTGCACAGCTAAGACAATAAAAGAAACCGTCTTGCTTTTCAAAATCGGCATGGTCGCATACACGACACCTGACATTCACCATGGCGTTTGATCTGCAGTGTCAATGAGTGGTTTCAGCATTTAGTTGAGTAATATGGGAAAAGAAAAAGAAAGAACAGAAAAAGTTCAAAATAATACCTATCTTTCTTACAAACTAAATTGTTCGAGTTGTCAGAATGAAAAAAGACAAAAATTAGAGAATCACTTTGAAGAGAATGACAGGAGATAGAGAGTCAAAAGATAACATTTCTATCCTCTGTGGCTAGTTCTAATTACTTGTGTCTTAAATAGTAGTTAAACATAAGTGTATACACGATACATGTATCAAAAAAAGGAAAACTTTGTATTCACAAATTAGCTATCTAAAAGAGATACTATCAAAGCCCTTCATTTTTGTAACTATAGACGATTTAAACCCCGATTTTATTCAATTATTCAAAATCCCCTTCACCATTAATTTTTCTTATCTAAAAGGTAGCAATATGCTATCTTTATGATACGAATGTTGGCACCAGACTTGCCTTCCAATAGATCATCGTTAAGGGATTTAGATTGTACTCATTCCAATTACCAGATTCGAAGAGCCTAGTATTTTTATTTATTATCACTATCTCCCCGTGTTAGGATTGGATAATTTGCACGCTTGTTGCCTTTCTTGGATGTGGTAGTCGTTTCTCAAGCTCCCTCTTCGGAATCGAACCCTAATTCTTTATCACCCGTCACCATCGTGGTTGGCCTCTATCCTACCATCGAAAATTGATAGAGTAGAAATTTGAATGATGCGTCATTGATACAGTGGTTGTGTGATTCATTGAGTTGTCATGAATCATTAGAGCAATGAAAAAAGCCTGCATCAACCTTTTATCTAATAAATGCATCCCTTCCAGAAGTCAGGGTTTGATGCATGTATTAGCTCCACAATTACTATGGTTATCCAAGTAGCAGGTACTATCAAACAAACTATAACTGATTTAATGAGCCATTCGCAGTTTCACAGTCTGAATTAGTTCATACTTACACATACATTGCTTAATATTTGAGACAAGCATATGACTACTAGCAACATCAACTAGGTAGCATTCCTTTATGATGCCAATGCTCACTTGGGATTTCGTAGAGTCGTGTAGCTCTAGAGCTAAGACAAGCATGGTAGTCGTGCGTGTCAGATTGATAAATGCGTGTTTCGGATAAATGAAGGTCATAACCCTTTGCCCCGGTCACTAAGAAGGGGCAACGATGCCCATTAAAAGGGTTTCATACCATGCCTAGATAGCTACAGCCCACGCGTCTATCGGATGCTAGACTCACATGGCTCGAGACCATTGCTAACTCTTTCGGTAAGTAGAACCTTGGCTAACCCAAATGTGACTGATTTTCCCCTTGACGGTAACGTTGGAACATTGAAAATAGGCTACATTGAAGGCACTTATCACCCAATTTTTTTTTTTTCATTTCTGGCATCGAGTCACTCTGGTGGGTGGTCGTTGGACCAACCATTGAACTCCTCAGCCCAACTGAGAGTCCTCCACTAGCACGATGCCTATAGGCACTCTGTCGCCCATACCAAACATGAGGTGTAAGGGAGCAGGTAGGGGCCAAAGCACAAAGTTTGGCTGTTGGGTGGGCAGCTAAGCACCTCTCCCCATAAAGAGGTTTTAAAGACATTGCAACATTACCATGAGGCAAGCTTGTCGTCCACCTAGCAACCTTAAGGGCACTGGACGAATGTAGACATGAATCCAATCGAATTTCACTCCATTAGTAAGCAACATAGTACATTGGTCTCATCGTAAGGCACCGATCGTGCTTGGGAAAATCATAAAAAAAATAGATAGCTCGTAATTCGTTGCATAAGCAAAGAGCCTACAAGCCCATGCCATCCAAACACCACTCGTATGTCTGTTGTGTACACTTAGCGATAACCCAACCAAACGAACCATAACCCAACGATGACTAGCATCATCGAGCATGCTAAAGCATTGAGAAAGGCCACACTAGTATCGTTAGATGTAAAATCGAATAAAAATCGAAGGGTCGATTTTTTTAAAAAATTGTTTATCCTATCTCCTTGTGGGATTACTTTGAGGAGATGATGTCAAGCCCCACAATAGTTCTGTCAATTGCAAATTTTTATTCAAACTGCTTCATATGTTACAGATGATGAGGAGGAAGGGTTGCAACAAACAGAGGAGCTGAGCCCTATCATTCCTGTTGCAAATCAAGGTATTATATTTGTGCTTTTTTTTTTTTTTTTTTTTTACTATTATTGTTTATACAATTCTCTTACTAACAAACTTTGAGGAGATGGTGTACTCGTTTGCAGCTAGTTTTCATATGTTTTTTTTTTTAAATATTTTTTTAATACAATTTTATTGAGAAACTTGGATGGTGTATCCTTTTAGTACAAGAGTTTGAGGGAGTTTAATGTTTTTTTTTAAAAATTGTTTAAACTATTTCTCGACAGTGAGATTGCTTTGAGGAGATGTTGTCAACCCCAACAACAGTTCTGTCAACTGCAAATTGTTATTGAAACTGCATTTTTTTTTTTTTTTTACATTTTTATACTATTTAAGATTCCTTTGAGTAGATGTTGTCAAACCCCAACAATAGTTCTGTCAATTGCAAATTTTTATTCAAGCTGCTTCATACGTTATAGATGATGAGGAAGGGCTGCAACAGACAGAGCAGCTGAGCCCTATCATTCCTGTTGCAAATCAAGGTATTATGTGCGTGTGTGTGTGTGTGTGTTTTTTTTTTTTTTTTTTTAATTTTTTGGGATTAATTTGAGGATAAACCCTGCAACAGTTCTATCTACTGCAGAATTTTTATTCAAACTACTTCATATGTTACAGATGAAGTGCAGGAAGGGCTGCAGCAGAGAGAGAATGAACCGACCTTTGTCACTCACGGTGTAGATCATGAGGAGGAAGGACTGCAGCAGAGAGAGGAAGATGTGGTCCCTATTAGTCATGCTGCAAATCAAGGTTAGTAGGATTACTTTGAGGATAAACCCTGCAACGGTTCTGTCAACTGCGGAATTTTTATTCTAACTACTTCGACGTTGTTTGGATTATATATTTCAGAAGATCTTTTAGATTTAGAAGAGCTTTTAAGACTGTTTGGTTAAAATATTGTTGAAATCTCTTCTAAGTATGATATGATTTTTATACTCTTCTAAAAGAGTTTTTAAATGTGTTTGGATGAAATATTTCCAATTATCACTTACATAATATATATATATCTGATTTTTAAACAATTTACTATAAAGACATATGTGTAACTTATTTTTCAATTATATTTACCCAAACTTTGGTATTTAAAATATGTAAAATAATAAAAATTAAATTAAAATGACACATACATTTATGCATAATAAGATATACAAATTATGTCAATAATTTTACAAAAAATTATAATGATAAAGATAAAAAAAAAAAAAATTATCTAAACATTAATTCTCTTGCAATTAGAAAAGTAAACAAATATATATATATATATATATATATGGAGGTGGGGATATGAAGGGAAAATTCTATTTGTTGTTTATTAAAATAAGGGTAAAATGGGAATTATAAAAATTTCATTAAAAGAATTTTGACTTCCCTTGTTTTCATTGGAAGCTCTTTTTGGGGAAGCTTCAATTTGTGGCTTCACTTGGAAGCTCTTCCTATACTCAAAAGCCATTTTAGGAAAACCACCCAAACACTTCTTAAAGCCACTTTTAAGCTCAAGAAGAGCTTCCAAGGCCTCCAAAAGCTATGCCAAACAGGGCCTTCATATGTTATAGTTGAAGTGGAGGAAGGGCTGTAGCAGAGAGAGAATGAACTGACCTCTGTCACTCACGGTGCAGAACATGAGGAGGAAGGGCTGCAGCAGAGAGAGGAAGATGTGGCCCCTATTAGTCATGCTACAAATGAAGGTATTGTGTGAGTGGATTTTTCAATGGTCATTAAAATTTTGTTTAAATTTTATTTTAAATATTGTAGATTATGAGGAGTAGCATAAATAGAGATTATTTATCTGTTTCCTAACTGAAAAAGGGTTTCTAGTTGAATAGATATGTATTACATATGCTCACTCAAGCATAAAATGCATTGAACAAGGAAAATTGACTTCTCCATAATTGTTTGTAAAATACTCAAGCATAGGGAAACATAGGTTTAAAATTTGATTATGTAATTCTTTTTAGTGGCAAGTTTTATCAGAATCCATAATGTTACTGCATACCAAGCTTCATTATAATATCCTTCCATCCTAAACTGTCCTTCAAAAACAAACAGCCTCATTCTTTGTCTCAAAATATTTTTCTTTGTGTTTGTGCTACATTGTGGTGCATGATGTTTGGTTTGTTATATTCACCATTGATATGATTTACAATGTAGTTTTTGAATTGCTTGCCGAATTTCAAAAAAATGTGCCTCGCTTACTGATTGTTGTTGTTACTTACCTAAAGCTACTCTTTTAACTTCGGTGAATTTGGTTGTTGTACCCTTATGTGAATGATTTGTATACTTTGTTTGAGGAAAGAATAGTATTAACATTAGAAGGATAAGATGCATATCCTTGCAACTTATTTTCTCATCAAAATAGCAAGCAAAAAGACTGCACTCTTATTAGCAATGGTATTTTTTAATCATGGTGTTGTACACCTCAGGTCCTCAAGCAGATAAGGTCTATATACGAAGAAAGGGCATAACAGATTCTGCCTCCTCTTCAATTCAACCAGTGCAGTCAGGTTCAGCATCCTCCAGACCTTTTACTGCACCTGAATATTAAGTCAGTCACCGCACTCGAGTAATTTATTTTTTTTATGGCTTGTTTTTAATGATTTTTTATTTGATTGTGATGTAGATCCTCCCAAAAGGAGTAGAGAGGAAGGCGGTGGCCTTAGGAGATTATCCTTGTTGCATGAACCAGATAAACTCACCCTAAGTGGAAAAGAGCAAAAGAAAAGGGAAAAGGAAAAAAATTGAATGTTTGACAGCTTATATTTAGTTTTAATTTCATTCAACTATTAATTAGTTAACTTGATAGTTTTCATTTCCACAAAGGCATTGTGATATAGGAGGGTGCGTACATGTTCATGGTTTTTGTTTGTGTAAATCGAATTTCAGTTTTCCATTTGAAATAGGAGGGTGCATATATATTCATGGTTTTTGTTTGTGTAAATCAAATTTCGGTTTTCCTTTTGAAATATAGTTGGAATTTGTGGTCGCATATATATGCATGGTTTTTGTCAATGTAAATCAAATTTTGGTTTTACTTTTGAGATAAAGTTGCACCATGAGAAATTGTAGGGAGACAGCTCGTATAAACAAAATCCAAAATGCTCCTTGTGAAATAAAGTTGCAATTTGTGGTTGTGGGCGTATGCTTGGATTTTGTTAGTGTTAATTGACTTTCGGTTTTACTTTTGAAATAAAGCTACACCATGAGAAATTGTAGGGAGCTTTGAACAAACAAAATCTAAAAAGAAGAAACTCAACGGAATCATTTGGCCAAACTCTTTAGAGGTCCAGTTACAGATACGAGATTTCATATAAACTAAATCCCAAAAGTAAAATATACGAGGCCACGACCCTTGATACACCAAGGGAAAGTGTGACTGGAAATGGCAAGTGAATTTTCAATAAGTTTAGGCAACTGAGCTCATGTTCACAAGGATGTTGAAGTTGGTATTCATTACTAGTTGTCGTAATGAGAAATGGGCTCAACTTTACTTTTTTACTTTTGCCATCTGATTTGCACGACTATCCGTACAATTTTCCATGAAAATTTTGATTGAAAATGGCAAGTGATTTCTAATAAGTTTAGGCAACTTGGCTTATGTTCACAAGGACGCCCAACTTGGTATTCATTACTAATTCTAAACTCTGCTTTTCAACTCGAGAAATTAGCTAAACTCTACTTTTCGATGCTTTCTTTTGCAATCCGGTTTGTACGACTATCCCTACACTTTCCCATGGTGCATTACTAATTCAAAGTCCTTTCCACTAGTGCAGCAGAGAACCGAAGTCAAAGATAAAATAGCACCGAGTGTTCAACTAGACGGAACCAAATCTGTCACGTAAGTCTAGCATTGTATGCTCATATATTGTCTGCCATGCTTTGAGAGTGGAGTAAGGAATTCACTGTCATGTCCAGTTTGTATACACAAATAAACGAGAAAATGACAATAATGATTTTCTTGCATATTGTCTTGCTCTAAATAATTATACATACACATTTAATATATTTGTTAAAAAATAAGTTAAATTCAATAAATTACTTACCTAAAGCTACTCTTTAAACTTCGGTGAATTTGGTTGTTGAACCCTTATGTGAACGATTTGTAGAGCAAAGAATAGTATTAACATTAGAAGGATAAGATGCATATCCCTGTAACTTATTTTCTCATCAAAATAGCAAGTAAAAGGACTGCACTCTTATTAGCAATGGTATTTTTGTATACCTCAGGTCCTCAAACAGATAAGTTATATACACGAAGAAAGGGTGTAACAGATTCTGCCTCCTCTTTAATTCAACCAGTGCAGTCAGGTTCGGCATCCTTCAGGTCTGTTACTGCACCTGAATATTAAGTCAGTCACCGCACCTGAGTAATTCATTTTTTCTATGGCTTGTTTTTAATGATTTTTCATTTGATTATGATGTAGATCCTCCCAAAAGGAGTTGAGAGGAAGGCGGTGGCCTTAGGAGATTACCCTCATCGCATGAACCAGATAAACTCACCCCAAGTGGAAAAAAGAAAAAGAAAAGAAAAAAAAAAATTGAATGTTTGACAGCTTATATTTAGTTTTAATTTCATTCAACCATTAAATAGTTAACTTGATAGTTTTCATTGATAAGTGTTTTTCCTTTTTAGATTACAAATAACTGAAAATTATTTTATATATATATATATATATATATATATATCTATTACCTTTTAACTACATTTTGTCATACTTATATATTTTGATGTATTAAAAACAATTGAAAATAAATAATTAAATAATATATAAGACATACATATTTTATTATTAGTAGATCTTTAATTTTTTGGTAAATATTCAGAGTAATTATTTATTATAATTTATGTATATATTAAAATATTTTTTGGCTGTGTTCCATGTATTAAATAAATTTGTAAATAAATTCATTGAATTTAACTTTATTTTTTTTAATAAATGTATTAATATGTATGTATAATGTATGTAATTTAATTATTTACTATCATCTATTCTTATATTAAAATATGTTTTTAAGATTACTTTTTGAAATAATGTTACTTCATAAAGATAAAAAAATTGAGGTATTTTAGTAACATAGTAGATTACATTGAGATAAAAGCAGATTACGGTTAAATAAAAATTAAGTAATAATTAAAAAAAAAAAAAGTTGGACAATTTTGTACACAGGCACATATATGCAAAAACATTTGTTTTGTGTGATTGTCTGACATCTGATATTATCCCGATATTATCCCGATATTATCCATATTTTGGAGGGACCGATACAAATATGTAAGAATATCCAATATCTTTCAGCGTATCGTACGTATCCTGATACATCTGTAAAATATTGAGATATTTTTTGACATATCTCAATATTTTTTAAGTGAAATCCAAATAATTATTATATATCTATTGCCTTTTAACTACTTTTTATCATATTTATATATTTTAATGTATTAAAAACAACTGAAAATAAATAATTAAATAAAATATAAGACATACTTATTTATTATTAACAATTCTTTAATTTTTTAGTAAATATTTGGAGTAATTATTTATTATAATCTATTTATATATTAAAATATTTTTTTGTTGTGTTGCATGTATTCAATTAATTTTTAAATAAATTCATTGAATTTAACTTAATTTTTTTAATAAGCATATTAGATACATATGTATAATGCAAGTAAATTAATTATTTATTATAATCTATTCTTATATTAAAATATTTTTTATTTTGTTGCTTGTATTAAATTAATTTTAAAATAAATTTATTGAATTTAACTTATTTTTTAAGTGAAAACTGAATGTAATTGATAAAAAAATTTTCTTTTTAAATTATAAATAACTGAAAATTATTATATATCTATTGCCTTTTAACTATTTTTTTTGGGTACAGGATATTATTATATTCGTCACTATTTCCCACTAGTGAGAAATAGGATAAAATCATTTTTTTTTTTTTTTTTAAGTTTTACTTTGCTATCTAGTTATTTGTATTCATTACTAATTCTCACTAAGTAAAATTTATCTAAAATCATTACTAATTCTCACTAAATAAATTTTGTCTAAAATCATTAAAGTTTTACTTTACTGTCCGATTCCTTGTATTGATTACTAATTCTCACTAGGTAGAATTTGTCTAAAATTACTATAAAGAGTAAGTGATGGAAAATAATTATAGTATAATGATTTCATGTTTTGTAGAATAACATTTATTTCATTTTTATTTTATAATAAAATATGATCTAATTATAGTTTTTATATTTTATAAATTTCTTTTTTATAAAAAAAAATTAAAATTAAAAAAAAAAAAGAAAGAATGCATGGAGTAAAGGTTTAAATAGAAATGTCCCAAGATTGACCCAAAAATATTGGTTCTCATTATTATTTACTCTCATTATTAAAATATTTTTTGGTTGTGTTGCATGTATTAAATAAATTTTTAAATAAATTCATTGAATTTAACTTGATTTTTTTTAATAAATGTATTAAATATGTATGTGTAATGTATGTAATTTAATTATTTACTATCATCTATTCTTATATTAAAATATTTTTTTAAGATTACTCTAAAATAATGTTACTTCATAGAGATAAAAAAATTGAGGTATTTTAGTAATTATAGTATATTACATTGAGATAAAAACAGATTACGTTTAGATAAAAAGTTAAGTAATAATTAAAAAAAAAACAAAAGAGTTGAGCAATTTTGTATACATGCACATATATGCAAAAACATTTGTTTTGTGTAATTGTCTGACACATGATATTATCTATATTTTGAAGGGTCCGACATAGATATGTAAGAATGTCCAATATCTTTCAGCGCATCGTACGTATCCTAATATATCCGTAAAATATCGAGATATTTTTTGAAATATCTAGATATTTTTTAGAGGAAATGTCACTAGGTAACACTTTCAATTATTGCAATGACAATTTGATCATATTTCAATAAAATTAACAATTGAGTCTCAAGCCCTATTTTTTTTTACACAAATACCCTTTCTAAAATTAAAACCGATGATTTTGGGAGGCAAGTATTCTCTCTTCTCTCTTCTGCATTCTCTCTTCTTCTACTCCTCTTACTTTTTCATTATCGTCTTCTTCACAGCCACCATCCACCATCGATCTTCATTCTCGTTAAAACTGGTGTTCTCTCTTCTGCTGCTCCTCTTACTCTTTCATTCTCGTCTTCTTCACAGCCACCATCCACCATCCACCATCGATCTTCATTCTCGTCTGCACTACGAATTTCAACTTCATTTTCTTCTTCATAGCCACCATCCAGCTCTATTTTCTTCTTCACAGCCACATCCAGCTACATCCAGCTTCATTTTTGTCTTCACAGCCACCATCCAGCTTCATCCAGCTTCATTTTCTTCTTCACAACCACCATCCGCCGTCTATCGACATTCTCTTCTACGCGACAAATTCCATCCACCATCCACCAGCGACCATTCTTTTCATCCACCATCCATAATCTTCTTCTGCACTACGGGTAATGTATCTTAACTTTTGAACACTTATTTTTCAGTTGTTATTAGTTATTGTGGTTAGCTATGCTAATATTGAGCTGTAGAAATTGGCTTTAGGGTTTACGAACTTAGTATTTCTATGTATGTTGATGGAAATGGCACACATGTACGATGTTATTAATGCAAGTTATATTGGTTTGATTAGTGATGGCAAGACTTAGTTAAAAAACCAAAGACGAAAACAGTAGTCATGCCAAGATGACTTGCATTATTAACACAAGTTAACTTAGTGTGACTAGTGGTGACATGGGTTTATGGAAAAAAAATCAGTAGGCAAAACACTAGTCACACCAAGCTGACGAGTGTTAATAATGTTAGTTACCTTGGTGTGAGTAATGATGTCATGACTTGAAGAAAAAACCAGTAGGAAAAACACTAGTTGCACCAAGCTGACGAGTGTTAATAATGCTAATTACCTTGGTGTGAGTAATTGTGTCATGACTTGAAGAAAAAACCAGTAGCTAGAACACTAGTCATACCAAGGTGACGAGTGTGAATAACACTTGTTATCTTAGTTTGACTAATGATATCATAGGTTTATGGAAAAAAAAAAAAAACCAATAGCCAAAACACTAGTCACATCGAGATAACTAGTGTTATTAATGCATATCACCTTGGTGTCACTATTAGTGTCATATTATGAGCATTTATTTAGTAGTTTAATTACTTAATTGTATCAAAGTATGAGTAATGATATATTGTTAATCTTGATTTAGAGCTTAATTAATAAATTCGATCATTTATTTGTGTACAGTGATATGGACGAAACTAGAATTATAGTCACCCATGGTGGACAATGGATTGGTTATAAGTATGAGGGTGGTGAATCAGAAATAGCATTTGTTTCTACGAATGCGACGCTTGATGACTTAAAGAAGATCGTTGAGAATATTGTTCGAGTTGATATAACAAAGAGTACATTTGACTTACACATATTGGTGGAGACTTCCGGTAGGCCTGCCATTCCAAAATTAATAACTGATAAAGTTGTGTCTTTCTGGCTACATGAGAAAAATCCTAAAATTTACGTAACTGTTGTTCCAAACAATCTAAATGACTGTCCAAGAGTTAAAGGAAATGTTCAATTACTAATCCAACAACAAATTCAACCACCAATCTTCATATAGCTACCAATCCAACCGTAAATCCAATTATCAAGCCAATCACAAATCCAATTAATAAACCAGCCACAACACCAAAGCTTTGTTGAATTAGTTTCTCAATTCAAGTCTGTTTCGTCAAGCAACGAAGTTCCAATCCATGAGGATCGTAACATTGAAGATGAATGTGAAGACATAGATGAAGAAGAAGATGAAGATGATGATGATAATGAAGAAAAAGAAGATAATGTTGACTCACACAGTGAGTATAACTTAAATGACAGTGAGTATAATCGTTCTACAGAATATTGCTTGGATGACATTGATTCAGACGAGTTTTCGGACTACTATTGTCCAGCTAAAAGCATTCCTATAGCCACTAATATTTTCAGAGGAGATGGAGGAAACCGACATGCAGTTATGGCAGAAGATTTAGGTGGTGATGCTGACAGTGGTGGTGGATTTAATTATGATGTTCGTGATGAGGATTGTGATATAGATCATGATAATGTTCGCGATGTTAGGGATGATGGCAATGGGTGTTTCCGTCAAGCCAATGATGATAATAACACGCAACAAAGAGTAACTAGTGAATGGCGCATCCCTGGAATAGATCTTTCCGTATTTCGTACAATCGCCACTGAAGTGTCAGAAAGAGAAGACCATCATTTCTTCAAAGGGAAAATATTTCCTTCAAATCATGATATAGGTAAAGCTGTACAGATGTATGCATTGAAGGAAGGTTTTTGTAAAAAGGTCAAGAAATCAAACAACATCCGTTATAATGTTAGGTGCAAGGATGAGAATTGTAAATTTCAGCTTGTAGCCATCAAAACAAAGATTGGTGACCAATGGGAGGTGCGAAAATTTCGAAAACAACATTGTTGTTAGCTTGATAGTGTACATCGACGGTGCAGGAAAGTGAGTGCAAAATTAATCGAAGACATTATCACTCCGAAATTGCAAGTAAGTGGTCAAAGCATGAAACCCAAAGAAATCCAAGTAGAAATTCAAGTTAATTATGGAGTTACTTTGCCATATAATCAATGTCGGAGAGCCAAAGATCATGCTGAAGACAACGTTTTTGGGTCTGTAGAGTTGTTATTTGAATAGTTGCCTGCATATTGTTATCAGTTGGAGTTAGCTAACCCAGGTACAGTCACAAACATTGAGACAAATGACAGCAACCAGTTTCTATACATGTTTATTGCTTATGGTGTTAGTATATCTGGGTTTCGTCAAATGATTAGACCAGTTATTGTCATTGATGGAACACATTTGAAAGGGAAATTTGGTGGGATTATGTTCATTGCGGCATGTAAAGATGCAAACGAGCAAGTGTATCCCTTAGCATTTGGATTTAGGGATGTTGAAGATGAGAAATCATGGTCATGGTTTTTAACAAAGTTGATAAATGTAATTGGGTGTCCAGAGAATTGCATGTTCATATCCGACCGACATCTTGGAATTAAAGTAGCGATGGAAAAAGTATACCCCGATGCACATCATGGCCTTTGCATGTATTACATGACATAAAATGTGAAAAATTTATACAAAAATAAGACTGTCACCGGATTATTCCATCGCGCATCAAGATGTTATCGTCAATCCAAGTTTTGGGGCATGATGGAAGACCTTAGTAAAATACACCCAACGGCGCATAGAGAATTAATCGAACTTGGACCACATAGATGGGCATTGGCAATGACTCCAGTAAGGCGCTACTGGATTTTAACTTCCAACATTGCTGAATGCATGAACTCATGCTTGGTTAAAGCTCGCCAATATCCATTAACGACTTTGGTTGAGTATATAAGGGGTATGATGCAAAGATGGTTTTATGACGGTCGGAAGAATGCAGAAAAAATGTCAGCAGAGATAACACAATGGGTAGAAAAGAAAATTGCAGAGTATACTAGAGACTCACAAACTTACACGTTACACCAATCGATGATAGCAAGTATGTTGTAAAGGCTGGGAGTAGGAAGACCGTTGTCAATCTAACCAAAAGGACGTGTACTTGTGTGGCATTCCAGATGGATCTTTTACCATGTTCACATGCACTTGCGGTGCTAAGGTAAGACCATAATATTTGTGAGGTTTTGCTCTAATTGTAGAATAAAAGTTTAATATTGTTTTCGATTGTACAAGTATTGTAATAGGTCATTCATCCCCTACATATCCGACTGTTACAAAACACCCAATCTATTGGCTGCATATGCTGGTGCTATCTTCTCGGTTCCTGACCCAGATGAATGGACAGTTCTAGAAGACATCCGAAACATGATTGTTTTACCACCACCATGGCGTCCGCAAGCTGGCAGGCCTAGAAAGAAAAGGATTCCATCTGCTGCCGAGAATAGCGGAAGGGTTTTGAAATGCTCCCATTGTGGGCAAAAAGGCCACTATCGACAAAACTGTCGTAATCCGCATCCATCTCAACGACCCCTTATGAACAATAGTGAAGGCTCTGTTACCCAAGTAAGAAGACGAAGAAAGTGTCGGACCTGCCACAAAGTAGGACACAATAGCAAGACTTGTAAGAATGCTCCTCGACCCACTGTACCAGAACAATCTCAACCATAACTTTGTATTTTGGTTGTTGAAATATTATTGTTTTGATTTGTAACAAATGCACAACATTTACTGTAATAAACTAGTTTGTGTTTGTGTTTGGTGATCTTGTTAATCACAGTAGTCATATTTTGTTGGGCTTTATATGAAAACAGTGACCCAACCATTAGTCACACCAAGGTGAGGAGTGTGAGTAACACCAGTTCTGTCTCGGTGTGACTAGTGGAGCATTGGGTTGAAAAAAAACCAGTAGAGAAAGCACTAGTCACACCAAGGTGAAGAGTGTAAGTAACACTAGTTTTGTCTCGGTGTGACTAGTGGTGTCATGGGTTGATAGGAAAAACCAGTAGAGAAAGCACTAGTCACACCAAGGTGAGGAGTGTGAGTAATACCAGTTCTGTCTCGGTGTGACTAGTGGTGCCATGGGTTGATAGGAAAAACCAGTAGAGAAAGCATTAGTCACACCAAGGTGAGGAGTGTGAGTAATACCAGTTCTGTCTCGGTGTGACTAATGGTGCCATGGGTTGATAGGAAAAACCAGTAGAGAAAGCATTAATCACACCAAGGTGAGGAGTGTGAGTAACACCAGTTCTGTCTCAGTGTGACTAGTGGTGCCATGGGCTGATAGGAAAAACCAGTAGAGAAAACAATAGTCATACCAAGGTGAGGAGTGTGAGTAATACCAGTTCTGTCTCGGTGTGACTAGTGGTGTCATGGGTTGATAGGAAAAACCAGTAGAGAAAGCACTAGTCATACCAAGATGACGAGTGTTAGTAATACTAGTTATGTTGGTGTGACTAGTGCTTTCTCTACTGGTTTTTTTTCAACCCATTGCACCACTAGTCACACCGAGACAGAACTGGTGTTACTCACACTCCTCACCTTGGTGTGACTAGTGTTTTCTCTACTGATTTTTCCTATCAACTCATGGCACCACTAGTCACACCGAGACAGAACTGGTGTTACTCACACTCCTCACTTTGGTGTGACTAGTGCTTTCTCTACTGGTTTTTTTTCAACCCAATGCTCCACTAGTCACACCGAGACAGAACTGGTGTTACTCACACTCCTCACCTTGGTGTGACTAGTGCTTTCTCTACTGATTTTTCCTATCAACCCATAGCACAATTTTAACATAACACCTCAAATATCACACAAAATATTTAAGCAAAAAACACAAAGGGAACATAGGATCTGTAAATAACTTTATATATATATATATACATGTTGATATATGAATGTGGCAATGTAAACCCCAATTACATGTCATTGGGCTCAACAGCATTACAAAATATGGCAAAGGCGTATTCCCTTCTTATCTTGTGAACGTCTGATAGCCGCCAATTCCATGATACACATTTTCTAATGATACAGTCGACATACTTACATACAAATCCACCACAACTACTGTTATCCTTCTGAGTTGGTATGCTTTTGTGGTTCAAGGTTTGTACACTAAAGCAGTCCCCTCTCCTCTCCATGTGTTTCTCCTCAAAATAACCTGACTTTGCCAACACAGAAGGCAACAAGTACCGCAAAGGCATCACCTGGTTCTCTTTATATGTCGACTTGACTGGGATCTTATGTGACAACGAATCATATATAACAATACTCCACTGTGATAAATCTACCTTACATAAGATCCAATGACCATCAGGAGATCCAACCGTACACGGAATTAACAATTGCATAACAAACAACAAAAAATTACAAGAAACCATGGTGACAAAAAATTGTGTTTGGTCATAAAGGCATACTTACTGTGTTTACAAGTGTCCATCTCTTCCCCTATGCCGGCTTTTCTCCTGTACCATATAGTATCCAATCATCAGGGGCATTGAACGATAATGGATCAAATTGACCAGTAAATGGTTCTTGCACATTTGGATGAATTTCCTTCCAAGCCTCTGACAATTTTGACTGCAAATTATACCATAACATGTGACAAAAAATTAGATTGTACAACAATGTTATAATAAATTCTAATTAAATGTAATAAGACCCTAAACTTACAAAGAAATCAACATACAACACTGTAATATTATCATAAAATAAACTGGGGTACTCGTTTCTCCACTTGTCAAAAAGTGCTAGAATCTCATCAATGTGCTGTATTCAAACGAAAACAATTCCACACAAATTAACAAAAGTAAACTTATACATAAAATTTGGTAACATATATTCAAATATAAAGCCAATGTTGACATATTCAACGAGTTACTCACTTCATTTGACATCCAAACTGAACTCTTCTCCAACTCGATAAAGAACTTCCAATCCGCAAACAACTTGGTGCCAATATTTAGTCTAAAATGAATAGAAATCATTAATAAACAAGCCTGCAAATTGACTTGTATTAAACAGAAATCATAAATATACTCACAGGGTTGCACTATTTTTTGCTTTCTTGTATATAATATATTCTTTTTCTTCTGCGACAGTATTGTAGACTCTGTTGCCCAAGGATTGATGTACGGAGAAGCACAATATTTTGATGCAATCTTTACTCTAACGGTTTGATCAACCTGTGTCTCTGGACGGGGAGCATCCGCAAATATGACATCATTATCATTACCCACTTGGACATCCTCAGCCATCATATTAACATCACTGTCAAGATTAAACCCTTCACCATACAATTCCTCCAACAGAGTTGCCAACAACCCCTGACTATCCTTCCTTGTCCTTCCTTTTCCCTTTTTCTGATAAACAAACAACGCCTCCTTATTCCGGACCTCTTGTAGCCCTCTTGATTGTGCCTCCTTAGTAGAACCACATGCGTCATGTGATTCTCTAAATGGACTTGGTCCACGTGTCACAACAGTAGGTGGGGGAGTCACTACTGCATTTGTAGGAACTGATTGTGCGACAAAGGAAGTGAACTGGGCAGGTTGGACATCATCTTGCATCCCATGTGTAGAGAATGTATAATTATGATACCCTTAATTCAACGAAAGTTGGTTATATTCTACGAACATGCGAGCATTACAAAAGCATAGTAACTGACAATATTGTGCACATACCTGATCAGCTGAATATTGTTGACGATTTTCAAATGCTTTATCAATACGATCATTTAATCGACCCTCTAATGCCTCCAACTTTTTATCGATATAGTCCTCCATACGTCGCGGGATTTCCTCCATCGCATTCTTCACTAACTCCATTAATTTCTCTAATCCTTATATAGAGGAACAATGATATTCAAAGGATAAAAAAAACATGAGCTTTTACATAATAATAGTTTTATGAAATGTACTAACTTCTATAGAGGTATTCGATGGTATTGAGTCCTCTGCTGCTGGGGGGTGGGGGGAGATGGATCTGAAGTGCGTGACTGTTTATTCTGTCTCTCACGACGATGTATTGGACTACTCACACCGGCATCATTATCACCTTCATCAGTATCCACTACTGTGAGTGGAATAAATTCTACACCTTCATCCAAATTGGTCTTAATACCCTTCCAATAATTTTGGCGGGTCTCCTCCCTTTTTGGTCTGAAGAACTCACGAGCTGGATAAAACTATAACCAATATATTCAAATGTTAGAAACAATCAAAACCGCTAAAATATAATAACCGTTTTTCAAACTTACATCTCCACGCTCCTCTATTTGTTTAAGGCTCTACTGAAAAGTTTTTGGGCGCCGATTAAAACTCCATCTCAACATTCTTGGGTATCTAACACTCGATACCCGAGTAGCTAACATTTTTCTCATTGATGGGATGTTCTCCATCGCCCATATCTGTAAATACAAAAATGACTACAAGTTCAATATTATAATACAAAATATAAACATATACAATATACATCAACACATGAAACAAAACAAATAAAAACCAACCTATAAAGTATAAGGAAACCCATAATAATTATGTTTTCCAACCGTTGTTCTCAAATAGTACAGCGTTAACTTGAAAACATAATGTCCCCATGGAAATGCATTCCACTCATCTATATTCTCTACCAACATTAACAACCATAATGTCGTTTTGTCCTTCGAAAGTTGCCCAAATAATACGATGTTTGCTAGCAACACAAGGGCCATCTTCAAACAATCTCCTTGTTGGTGAAATTCCTTGGTGGCAAGATGGTTGTGTATCTCGGAAAGCGACAATGGTATTTTCCCATCAAAATATCGATCGTGTATCCCTCCAGGTACCATGACATATGACCATTGAAGAATATCAGGTAATGGACTAAAAGGTAATCCGGTCATTAGACAAAACTCAACACGGGAAAACCTACTCTTCATGCCCCCAATGGAAAACCACATCTCATGTGGACTTGCTTCTTCCAAATTAATTTCTCTTTGAAGTAATTGATGAATCAGACGAGCAGCAAACATGTGTTTAGCAGGTATTTTTAATAAATAACTGAAAACTGTTTCTTCAGCTAGTTCGTACTCCCCTTCCCGACGCAATATATTTTCAATCAAGCCTATCACGTCAAACTTGGAGTGTATGTTAATCGACCTCCCTGATACCCATTCTGATCTAGGTATCTTCAAAAATTGATCATAGTTAATATTTTCCATCTGCAAACAAATAAAAATATATATGTAATTAATTGCAAGCTCTTTACATTAATTGATAACATAGAAAGTAAACTATATTAGCCAAAAGTTCTTTAGTGCTTATCTTTTCATTATAGAGAGTGCAAAGGGAGATAGAAGAGAAGACGAAACAAAAGAGTGTTAATAATGCTAGTTACCTCAGTGTGACTAGTACTGTCATGGGTTTATGATAAAAACTAGTATCCAAAGCACTAGTCACACCAAGGTGAAGAGTGTTAATAATACTAGTTATACCGGTGTGACTAGTGCTGCCGAGGTTTATGCAAAAAACCAGTAGACAAAACACTAGTCACACCAAGGTGCGAGTATTAATAATACTAGTTATGTCGGTGTGATTAATGGTGTTGTGGATATATGCAAAAAGCCAGTAGCCAAAACACTAGTCACACCCAGGTAACTAGTGTTACTAACACCCATCACCTTGGTGTGACTAATGTTTTGTCTACTGATTTTTTTTTCATCAACTCATGGCACCACTAGTCACACCGAGCTGAATAGCATTATTAACGCTAGTCACCTTGGTGTGACTAGTGTTTTGGCTACTGGCTTTTTGTATATATCCACAGCACCATTAATCACACCGACATAACTAGTATTATTAATATTCGCACCTTAGTGTGACTAGTGTTTTGGATACCGATTTCCTCCATCAACCAATGACACCACTTGTGTTAGAAACACTAGTCATGTTTTGATTTCAAAGTATGTTCTACTTGGTTTCAAAGCATGTTCTGATTTTTAAGTTCATAATATAGAAGAACAGAGATTATTGTTTCGATTTTGTTATAAAAATTGACAAATAGTACATGTCACACAAAATGAATACCCCATTTGTCAATTTATATCACTACTTCAAACACATAAATCAGTTTCATTCAACAAAGACAAAGCTTACACCTTCAGTCACTTTCATAACTCATTTTTACAAATCATTGATCACAACAGAGTAAAGAACCAAACTTTCATATTACAAGCAAAGTTCGAAACATGAAGCAAAGCCAAATTTGGACAACAATGTAGAACTCAAGCCAAACTATGCTTCAAAAATCTGAAATAGAAGTTGTGTGATGTACCAGTTTCTGTGTGAGGAAGGTAGACAGTCGCGGCCAATAGAGGGGGAGGTAGGGGCTTCGCGTTTCGTAACGACCAAACAAACTCTCGTGTGCGAGTGACCAAACGAAGTCAGGGGCACAACGGCTCCGCCTGAGGAAGGGAACGACGAAAGTGACCAACGGTGGGGGAGGCAACGACTTCGACTTTCACAACGAGGAGATGACTGTCCGGTGTCGCGCATGCAAGACTGACACAGACAACTCGATGACAAAGGGCAGACGATGACGACGACGCTGCGTGGCTCTGTGCACGGTACGGACAAACGACGGCGGGTGTTGATTTTGGGGGAGGCAGAGGCTGCTGTTGATTTTGGAAGACACAAGGTTTTTTTTGGGAGCCAAAAGGTTTTTTTTCAAGGCTTGATTTTGGGGGGAACAGGTTTTTTTCAAAACCACAATTTTACTAGAAGGGTATTTTGGTACTTTTACATATCATTTGGGACTCCATTGTTACATTTTAAGAGACAGGGACATAAATGTTAAGTTACTACTTAAATATGCTACTTTTGTCCATGTTCCTATTTTTTAAGTGAAAACCAAATATAATTTATAAGTTTTTTTTTTTTTTAAATTACAAATAATTGAAAGTTATTATATATATATTGCCTTTTAACTACTTTTTGTCATATTTATATATTTTGATGTATTAAAAATAATTGAAAATAAATAATAAATAAAATATAGGACATACTTATTTTATTATTAACAATTCTTTAATTTTTTAGTAAATATTTGGAGTAATTATTTATTATAATCTATTTATATATTAAAATATTTTTTGGTTGTGTTGCATGTATTAAATTAATTTTTAAATAAATTCATTGAATTTAACTTAATTTTTTTAATAAGCATATCAAATACGTATGTGTAATGTAAGTAAATTAATTATTTATTATAATCTATTCTTATATTAAAATATTTTTTATTTTATTGCTTGTATTAAATTAATTTTAAAATAAATTTATTGAATTTAACTTATTTTTTAAGTGAAACTAAATATAATTGATAAGTTTTTTTTTTCTTTTTAAATTACAAATAACTGAAAATTATTATATATCTATTGCCTTTTAACTACTTTTTTTTTTTTTCCTAGTACAGGATGTTATTATATTCTTCATTATTTTCCACTGGTGAGAAATATGATAAAATCATATTTTTTAAAGCTTTACTCTGCTATCTAGTTATTTGTATTCATTACTAATTCTCACTAAGTTAATATTATCTAAAATCATTACTAATTCTCAGTAGGTAAAATTTGTCTAAAATCATTAAAGTTTTACTTTACTATCTAGTCTCTTGTATTTATGACTAATTCTCACCGGATAGAATTTGTTTAAAATCACTAGGGAGAGTAAGTGATGGAAAATAATTGTAGTATAGTGATTTCATCTTTTGTAGAATAACATTTATTTCAATTTCATTTTATAATAAAATAAGATCTAATTATAGTTTTTATAATTCATAAATTTTTTTTTTAAAAAAATAAAATTAAATTAAAAAAAAAATAGAAAAGAAAGAATGCATGGAGTAAAGGTTTAAATAGAAGGGTTTTGTTGAAATCTAACATTTTTTGACTGACCCTGTTGAAAATTAACCTTTCAGTTGTGAGGTTATTCAGATGGATATAATTTTGGACAAAAATGCCCTTAACAATACAACTAATTACACTGACCCACCCTTTCACTAACTCTCTCCCTTTCAAAATTTTCCCTCTCATTCTCTCACTAAAATTCTCTGACCCATTTGAAATCTCGCCTCCCTCTCTTTTTCTTCTTCTTCTTCTTCTCTTCTTCTTCTTCTTTTTTTTTTTTTTTTTTTGCTGAGTTGGATCTGGGTCGTGAACCCAGAAGATCTGGTTCTGGGTTCGTGACCAGAACCGTCTGGTTTTGGGCTCGTCGTCGAGCCCAGAACCATCTGGTTCTGGGTCGCGAACCCAGAACCAGATCTGGTTCTGGGTTCGACCCAGAACCAGACGGTTCTGGTCAACGACGAACCCGCCGACCAGAACCGTCTGGTTCTGGGTCGCGAACCCAAAACCAGATCTGGTTCTGGGTTCGCGACCCAGAACCAGATCTGGTTCTGGGTTCGCGACCCAAAACCAGACGGTTCTGGGTCGAACCCAGAACCAGATTTCTTTTTTTTTTTTTTTTTTTTTTTGTTTGTTTATTAATGTTGATGTTGATGAATTGTGGATGTTGATAAATTGTATTGATGATGTTGATGAATTGTGGATGTTGATGAATTGTATTAATGATGTTGATGAATTGTGGATGTTGATGAATTGTATTGATGATGTTGATGAATTGTGGTTGATGATGTTGATGAATTGTGGGAGATTATGGATTTTGATATTGAAGGAATGGGAGGGGTAATTTTGTTTAAAAAATAATAATAATGTCAGTTTTGATAATTCAGAAAATTAAGGTGTAATTCTATAATTTTAGAAAATATCTTTAATTACAAAACAACCCCAAAAATTACAAAACAACCCCAAGAAACACCATTTATGTTAAATATTATAATTATTAAATAACCCCAAAACTTTATTTAATTACGAAATATATGTAATTAAACATTCAGGTTGGAATCAAAACCTTGAGGTAGGGATCCCAACCTCAAAGTTGGGATCCAACCTCAAGATGGATTCCAACATCAAGGGATGATCCCAACCTTAAAGTAAGGATCTTAACCTCTAGGTTGGGATCCAAACCTAGAGGTAGGGATCCCAACCTCAAGGTTGGGATCAAACTTGGACGGATCCCAATCTTAAAGTGGGGATCCCAACCTCCAGGTTGGGATCTAAACTTGGAGGTGGGGATCCCAACTTTCAGGTTGGGATCAAACTGGAGGTATGGATCCCAACATCAAAGGATGATCCCAACCTTAAAGTAGGGATCCCAACCTCCAGGTTTGGATCCAAACTTGGAGATAGGGATCTCAATCTCTAAGTTGGGATCAAATCTGGACGGATCCCAACCTGAAAATAAGGATCCCAACCTCTAGGTTGGGAAACCTGCACGGATCCCAACCTGAAAATAGGGATCCCAACCTCCAGGTTGGGATCAAACTGTGCCCTTTGTTATCATTAAGGGTATTTTTGTCTATTTGAGATTTTTTTTAAGAATCAAAAATTAAAAGGTTAGTTTTGAGGTTGAGCATTTCAAATGGGCTATTTCATACATTTTCTCTAAATAGAAATGTCCCAAGATTGAACCAAAAATATTGGTTCTCATTATTATTTACTCTCACCCTTGGTTTTAGAAACCTTATTAACAAATACCATTTTCTATAATATACCTTTTAATCATGGTATTGTAAACCTCAGGTCCTCAAGCAGATAAGGTGTATACACGAATATTCATAGATCAATTTTTCCTGAATATGTGCAGATCTGTTAGTATGCCTCCTCCGAACAAAGAAACATTATCTAGACACTCATTTTCAGGGCCAAATGTTCTTCGAGGCCAATGGCTTGGACCTTGTGCAGAGATAAAGGTATAACTTATTTCTGTCTGTGTTTAGTCTTGCAAGTTTTTTTTTCATGTCCTTAACTATAAAACTATGTGAACTGATGTGTTCTGTTGTGGAATACAGGTTCAATATCCAAGCAACACTGAATTAACTCCTATTGACAATTCAAGGTAGGACTTATCACTTCATATTTTTAGTTCTTGTTTTCATGATCATGACCAGTTCTTTTATATTTTATGTTATGTTCTTTTACCTTGTTGTGATTTCATTTTTCATCATGATAATTAGAAAATTTTGAAAGTTTAGATGTGCCCTCTATTATGTTTCATGTCAAGTTGCTATTGCCAAATGTGAATGCTATAAACATTTTCTATGTTGTGTCGCCTTGTAATAGCCTGAATCAGGCGGAACAATATGGTAGTTTGTCATCTAAAGATGGCGATCCTGGGAGTGCCATATCTACTATGGAATCCGTGCTCTCCTTAGATGATGGTAGATGGTCACGTCCTGCCGAGGAGTTATGTCATCCAATAGTCAGTGAGGTTAGGGAAGATCCTTTTCAATTTGTTGGTGTCAATCAACCTCCTCCACCTCCTGTTCTTGCTAAAGTACAGGACTACGCTCTAATTCCTCCGTCAAAAGTTGCAGATCCAAGACCTGGTCCAGCACAGGCTTCTCCAGATGGGAAGCTGAACTCTAATTCATATCAACATTTACACATTGTAGGCTCCCTTGCAGATATATTCTTTCGGTGGAACTTTTGTTGTTTCCTTACTGTATTTGGATATTAAGTATTCGTCTCCTTTAAGCAATGGTTAGATGCTAATCATACTTGACGAGTGTGATGCTAGTTTCTCTTGACTCTCTTTGACTATTCCGCAGCCATTAAATTTGATGGAAGATTTCTTGAGATTGGCTCGAGCAAATACAGAAAAAAATTTAGATACTTGTGGTGTGCTTGCTGGTTCACTAGTAAGAGAGCTATACTTCTTAAAAAAAAAGATATATTGCTCTCATTTTTTGAGGGAAAAAAGATATTATTGTGGCCAAAGTTTAACATGGTTTCTTATTTTTTTAATAATTTGTTTGTAGAAAAACAAGGTTTTCAACATCACAACGCTCATTATCCCAAAGTAGGAGTCAACTTCTGATTCGGTATGATAGCGATTTTTTTTTTTTTTTTTTTGTATCATAACTTTTACTGTAAACTAATAGTATATTGATTGGAAATTAAAGATCTATTGTATTATTTTTTTTCTTTTGCATCAATGTCATTCTTAATGTAGCTACCTTCATTATGTGGCTGTAAAGTGTGAAGTTTGAATCCATGACTAAGTGAAAAGAATTTGGGGATTGGGCAGAGTTGTAAAGTTGCGTACATATTACACCTAAAGTTAAGATTCTGGCACATTCACATTCCATAAAATACTATTCTCATTCCCTTTTGGGGTTGTACCTTCACTCTAATCAATGCAAGTGGCAGTTTTTTCTACTCCCACATAGAGAGATGCTTGTCCTTTTATCCTTGATCAGATTACAATTTATGGCTCCTTATCTCTAAGTGATAGATCAGATTTTGTAAATGTAATATTCTTTACGAGCAGAATTTGATCTTATTTTTGTGGCTTGACATTAATATTACTATGTTTCTAGTGGCAGCGTTTGCATATATTTTCACTTTTTTTTCAATCTTCTTTTAATATTGCACTGAAACAATTTAATCTTCAGTGTCAGACATTGAATGAAGAAGAAATTTTTGAAGCTCAAGACAAGTTATCTCTTTTTCCTCTTGGTTGGATTCATGTAAGTTACTATGCCATGACAGATCATAATTTTTAATTATTTGCAATTTTATTGTAATTTTAACTCATAACAGTCTGTATATTCTGTTCCATTGTCTTTTATTTAGCATATAGTCAGTTGATGGGGTGACAAAAGCTCAGATAAAGTATTGGCCGTTTATCTTTCTTCTTGATATGTTTCTGTGATGTTTTAACTCATTAGTTTTGGTGGTCAATAGTTATTATGAGTTGTGCTGGCTTCTCATGGTTTATTGTTGTACTGTCTTATAGTTCGCAATTCTATGTACCATGACATCAGTACGGCCTAAACTGGCTTTGTATACTAATTTCTCTTTAGAAGTTATATCAAAAATTGAAAGTTGAAAAACTAAGTCAATGAATTGGTGTTTTGATTAGTTATTCTTGTAAGAATAACTGTAGTTTGGGAGAAGTAGAAGAATAAAAGTGGACTTAGGAATTAAAGTTAGGAACATAGAAGCTACAGCATCAGATATGTGTCCTGACAAAAATAAAGAAACAGACATTAAAGATGAAACTTATTTGGTGAATCATTTATTTAGTTATCTCTATAGGTGGGGCACCTTGTAAAGTTCTTATGATTTTGCATTCTCAACTAAGTTAGTTTCTTTTTTTTTTTTGAACTAAACTAAGTTAGTTTCTTGGTGTGATATTTTGCTCATAATACTGAAGAATGCTGATGTGTTTGACAACTCATTCGGTTGCTTCCTTGTGAATGAGAATAAAATAGTTTACTGCTAGGATAATCTGAATAATGCTTTATTATTTGCTCTACTAATGATTTTGTTAGTAAATCAACAGAGACGTATTATTATCTAAAGTTTGAATCCATGTAGTTGTTTTAACTGATTTTTATGTTAATGTTCAGACACACCCATCACAGACTTGTTTCATGTCATCAATTGATCTGCACACTCATTACTCATATCAGGTAAGAAACAGAATGCTCAGTATCTAGTCCTTGGCTTATATTTCGTATATCTGTTTTGCTATTGCCTTTAAAATTTGCACTTTGTAAGTAAGTGTTCTTAGTAACAAGATAATTGCAATACCCTTTTCATTTTTCCATTTTAAAATAAGGTTTATTTTGTTTTATTGTATATAATTGCAATATTCCACTGGAGGGAATTTTTAATGGATTCTTTTTAGATTATGTTGCCCGAAGCAATTGCAATTGTCATGGTGCCCAGATTCATCAAGGTAGATTGATTGTTCTTCCCACTGACCATTGCGTTAAGATCAATTATCGGCATAATGTTTACATAAATATATGGATTTACAATGTAAAAACTATCAACAAATGCTATATTATTGGCAAAGATTGCATAATTAAAGAGCCTTCAGAGTACAGACAATTTTAAAAAAAAAAATTGTGTGACCTATGTATTTGATGTTAATTTTATCATACTAACTGCATGCTAATGACATAAGCTTCTTTACTACTGCAATCTGCATGGCATATTTTATCTGTCCGACTCCAGGTGGTGTTTCTATAGTACGTGATGGAAAATAAGAGATGGAAAATAATTGTTGTTTAGCGATTTCATCTTTTGTAGAATAACATTTATTTCATTTCTATTTTAAAATAAAATATGATCTAATTATAGTTTTTATATTTTATAAATTGCTTTTTTATAAAAAATAAAATTAAATTAAAAAAAAAAAAAAGAAAAAGAAAAAGAAAGAATGCTTGGAGTAAAGGTTTAAATAGAAATGTCCCAAGATTGACCCAAAAATATTGGTTCTCATTATTATTTACTCTCACCCTTAGTTTTAGAAACCTTATCAACAAATACTATCTTCTATAATATAGATTAACAGTCTTATTTAATTATTTATTTATAATAAAATCTCTGCTAATTTGTGTTGAATTCACTAAGAAATATGTATCTTATAAAACTAACTTTTGCATAGACACAAGAGAGTCTGTATGAAAGATCAAGAGAAAGACAGTATGTAAGAAAATCAGCATTGTCGTTTTCTCGTTTATTTGTGCACATAGATTGGGCATGACAGTGAGTTCGTTACTCCACTTTCAAAGCATGGTAGACAGCATGTGAGCATACAATGCTATTCGGTTCCGCCTAGTTCAACAATCGGTACTATTTTAACTTTGATATCGGTTGTCTGTTGCACTTGTACAACTTCTTTTTTTTTTTTTTTTTTTTTTGATTTGATGCGGGATTTTTTTTTAAGTGAAAACTGAATATAATTGATAAGTTTTTTTTTCCTTTTTAAATTATAAATAACTGAAAATTATTATATATCTATTGCCTTTTAACTACTTTTTGTCATATTTATATATTTTGATGTATTAAAAAAATTAAATTAAATAATTAAATAATATTTAAGACATACATATTTTATTGTTAGTAATTCTTTAATTTTTTTGGTATATATTCGGAATAATTATATATTATAATTATTTACACTCCAAATGTTCATAAAATGATATCATAATTATGAATAAGGATTGGTGATATTTGTCTGTTTGAAAGTCAGACGGCAGTCATATCTAAAAGGCTAAACCCATTATATTTCATGCATAAAATTAGACATATCAAAAAGAACCAAGAATCTAAACCATAAACCATTATATATTTCTCTTGCAAGCCAAAAGTTTTAGGTTGAATTATTTAATTTCCACAACTCAAACAATAAGCAAGTACATCAACCATATGCTACGCCAGTCCCATCCAAGTTTACTTCCTCCCTTCACCTTCAAGTTGGTGACATATCGAGCTTAAGGCTAAGCATTGCAATTCTTTGAAGACTTCTTTTTCATGCATATATAAAGGAAAATTTTGGTAGTTGTTTTCTGACAAAACAAGCGACCTTTGTGGGTCATATTGGTGAAAATGAGATACAATCAACACCACCGGTTAGCTTACAGTGCTGTACACGATTACTTGAAAACAAGGACTCGAGCTCTTTGGTGGTGGAGATTGCCTAGCCAGAAAAGGAACTTCGACCACTATCCCAGCGATGTTGTTTCCAACAATTACAGTGTCTCTGGCTAAAGCAGCTTTCCTCTTGATGTAGCCCAACCTAAAGTGATCATATTCGTTTCTTCCAAGTGTCAAGCTTGTCAGTTTTCCTACCTACACAAATTTCACATGATGTCATATGTTATAAACATCAAGATTCATATTCTAAAAGCATATAGAAGAAAGAGATGACTCACACCTTTTTCCCATCAACCATTATCGGGCTTTTAGGTTCTGCTGGCGCCAACAAACAAATTCCCCATAGTCTTTGCTTAACTCCATCGTAGTTTATGAGCCTAGATATGGTCTCTTGTCCCTTATAACAGCCTAAGAAGAATAGAATTAGATCAACCTTCCCTGTCTTCCGATACAGGTGTTCAATAGTAAACAGTGAGGTACCTTTGTTTAAAGAAATTGAATTCCACAGATGGGCCTCCAAAACATTGAACTCATTAGTAAGCTCTTTTTCTGGTGCTGGCCTCCCTGCAAAAGCAAGTAATGCTTATTGAAAAGGAACTAAAAATTATAGCCAAAAAATACATTATTAAAAAATTGAAAAAAAGGGAACACAGAATGAATTTCAAATGTTCACAACCATTTAAACACAGAAGACACTTGCTTCCAAGCTGCCTTTGCTCTTTTGTTTCTCATTTTTCCCCTGTTCTAAGCAATTAGAATTTAAGGTTATTAATTATTCAGTCTGCCACATTTCGCACAAAACTTGTCTAAGCTATCAATATATATCCTCTTCCATAAACGAAACAATTCAAATGCATTATTATCAATACAAGTCGCACAAAAAATCACCTCATATTGAACTGCATTCATGTGTTTACTTAAGCACAATCTTATTGAAAAGGGTGAAAGGGTAACAAAATTAGTTGAAAGTGAAAATTGAAACCGTCTAGAGCACCCCCATCAATTACATACAAAAGCAATTCTTAACACTGAAAATTATGTAAAGAAGTTGCATTTTGATACAAATTTAACTCCCAAGAAAAAATATATATATATATATATATGTATGTATGTATATATATATCAGTTGAAGTCAGAAGCTAAGAATTACTCACACCTTGGATAATCGTTAGTTTCGCACAGGCATTAGAACCCGTTGGAATAGCACCTATTGAGATACAAGTGTTTTCCAAACTGATCCAGCAATGGCTGGTGACATCAACAGTGAAAAGCCTTCTTCAGAAATAATATTTCCCACACCAACAGTCACTGGCATGCCATTTACCTGAGAGGATCAACGTTCTAGGTTTTCATAACACAAAAGACAACCAATAGCTTATAGCCTGAAATAGGTTTAATTTTATTATCTTTTGCATAGATTATAATAAAATGCATCATTGGTACTTCAGGGATTATCAAAATATCCATCCTCTTTGCAATTTAACTAGATCAAATACAATGTGCCTCTAAATGAGCTTCGCGCGCAAAGAATAGATTTCATTACTGGTTTTGCGAACTTCTAAATTTATGTAGCCAGACCTTTCGGATTTGTTGCTTAAGCAAAAGTAAAAATAAGAGATATTTTCAAGCAAAATGGCAACTACAAAAACTAATAGCCACATAAACACTATTTCTTCAGAAACAAATATAAGTTCAAACAAAGAAGTTTATATACATTTAGATGCCCCAAGACAACTTGCTCATGCACCACATTTCATGTTTACTAATTACAACTATTTAAGAAGTTTTGCAAGTGAAGCTCATATTCTATACAGAAGATTGAGAAAAGCATTCATTCTTACACTATAATGTTGATGCGTGCCATATGCCTGTCCAACAAGATCACTAACATTTATATTTTCCATTACCTGTCAGTACATGACAACTATACGATCATGAACCAAATCAAATATAGCTATACAAGAAGATTGATGATAAATCCAGAATAAAGACTAATGAAAAAGTGAAATGTACATACTTGGTTACTTTTAGGTCCCACTAGAACAAATAAGCAAATTTGCTTGGTGATATCTTGAATTTCTATCTTGTCAGCAAAAAATATGTACCTGGAAACCATAAGTACATATTGTAAAGAGGATCTTTTTCTTTATTCTTTCCATTTTGATAATTTAATGACTTCAAAGGCTTTATACGTAGGGAAGTTTGACTTTAACGTATTTTCCCTTACTGGTGAGTGGTATGCAAGAATTCTTCTAAGTATGATGATCATTGCACGCTATAAAGAATTTCAAGACTTTCCATTGTTTTGAATTTACAAAATTGAAAGGTGTTGTCAAATGATTGGATTCTTATTTTTGTTTGTTCTTTATAGTTAAGACAGTAATTTTGTGTGGACTGCAGGTCCAGTTCTTGTACTTAACTCTGATACCACTTCTTGTACTCTGATATCAATAATACATTATTGTTTATTATAACCACACACACACACAAAATAAAAAATAAAAAAACGAAGGGAAAAAAAAAAGGGGGAAAGATACATATCTAAAGCTCAATAACCATAAGTGCTCCCATTTAAGAATATGCCCCACAGCAAGGAAGCTAGATTAGAGATTAACAAGCTGGCAAAGTATGTGAGAAAGAAAAGGTGAAGTCAGTTCTTTCACTGGTTCTCTCCCCAAATTAGTGTGGTTTCAATGAGTTAATTAAGTTTAATTTCATGAGGATTAGCTCTCTAGCCATTCATCCCAATACGAAATTAACGTTAAAGTACACAGTGAAGGGAAGGCTGATGAAATAAGACAAATCATCCACACAAAGAAGTTAATTAGAAGAGCTTCAACATACTTGTGGAGCATATCAGTTATGCTTCCACAGGTCAACTGCGAGACCACCAACATTATAGCATTTTTCTGTGAATATCATGAAGAGACCAATAAGCTTGAGGAAAATGAATTCAAGTATCATGATGTCGAAAAGCAAACTGTAACAGTAAAAACATGACAGAAGCAATTACCATGATCCAAGCATGTGCAATATATATTGTCCGTGCTGTTGGTGAAACGAAAACAGTGTCACATCCCTATGGATTTCAATCGAACAAATCCCATCAATTAAACATACTGCATCAAACAAAAATAAAATTGAACAAGTTTGTATTTACTTCTTGAACGGAATCAAACAGATGCATGTCACTGATGTTACCTGTCCTTCACTAAGATTTCCAAAATTTGCAGTGGTTTGGTTGTGAAGAAACTGGATTCGGTCATCTCCACTGACTTTATGATAAATTGAACCCAAAGGTTAACAAAAGACTGGAAATTAGAGCTTCAACTATAGAACTTCATTTTTATAAAACCTCAGTCCCCAAGGGACCATGATCTTGACACCTCATCTAATCAAATTAGCAAGCTCTCAATAGCCAAAGAAGAAACACCATAAATTTTAGTTATCTCCAAAAACACCATAAATCAGATGCAACAAGCAACTAAGGGAGAAGCACCTTAAATAACAGAGTTAACAACCTAATGTTTTTGCACATAACTGAACACATCAGTTTGGGAAAAATGTTTCAATTAACGATGCAGTAATTGCTCCATCCGTCAAGAGATTTCGAAAAATAACATTCAGAAGTACAAAGATGATGAGTCATTTATAGCTCGGGTAAGAAAGAATAATCTACCTCTTATCCGTCCAAAATGTGAAAGGTCCACGACCTAGCTGTTAGATGAAAATTAATCAAACAAGACAAAGATTAGTTACTTACTCAAGAAAATTTCAAAACCAAAAGAAAAGAACTTCCTATATGCCACAGCAATGAAAGAGAAAAGTACATAAACTAATTTTAGATGATCTGAATGGGAGCTATGATATGAACTAACATATGAGATTAACAAGAATGATCAAGTAAATTATTAAATAGGCATAACATTACTTTTAGAAGATCATCCTGGTTGGTCAATTTTAGATTATAAAGCCAAACCAACCCCCAGGAACTAGAGAACTTTCCACGAAAGTCAGCTCAATTCATTAGTATTCATGGTTTAGCTTCCTACTCAAAGGTTGTTAAATTTCACATCATGATCCACATGGCTCAAAAATGATAAAACTAAAAGCAGCAGTCAGAATATCATTAGAGAATGGACAGACATGTAAATACAGAAGAACACAAAAGCAGCTTGTTCACATGAAAAAATAAGACAAAAATTTCTGAAACAACATTATATGTAGAGTTCTAATCTCCCCAAATTTCAAGTCCCTTGATCAAACACATATGCACAATGCTCGATTCTTGGAACAATGGTGATTGGAATCACAGGAAGAACTTCAATATTTGGAGGACCATGTTGGGATTACATCAAGCGTTAGATTGAAAGCAACCTGCAGTGACTCTATAGGACTCGACCGCAAGTTGAGGGCCAACCCATCAAACTCCGGTTTTGACCCCGTTGTAAACTTTGCAGGTGTCATAGGAAGCAATGTTTTCTCCCTTGGTGGTGAAGTTGCCTTTGACATATCAGAGGGAGCATTATTCACCTACAATGCTGGTCTGAGCATCAACAACGCCTTCCTTATTGCTTCCTTGACCTTGTGAGCTATCCGATGAGAAATTGGAGGAAAACAAAATTAGAAAAAGAAATGGGAAAATGAGATAATCCTACCTCATTTCTAATTTGTTATTATAGATACCAACTCTAATAACAGGACACGACCACCTTCGCAGTTGGTGGTCAGCATTCATTGTTTCCTTTCTACACTTCTGAAGGCTTGTATGGACTCTGATGGCAAGGTTGGTGCTCTTATTCAGCAAGACCTCCTGAAAAAATTCTACTAAACTATTGCTGGAGAGGTTGATTTTAGGGACCTAAACAGGTTTCATATTCTATGGCTATCAGGCCCTAGAACAGACCAGTTGGAAAATGCTTTTATCTTCACTAGATAAAATAACATCGTTTTGTGGTAATAGGTTATTAGTGACTATAATGGTGCCATCCACCCTTATCTTCCTAAAGCAATCTGTTGTATAGAAACACAAAGTGGATTAAATACTATGGTTGTAATCAGGGGTTTTAACTCTAGGGTTTGTTAAAGCAAAATATTGGGGAAGAGGAGCACAGTATGTATACAACCTTTAAAAAAGGTTGGTAACTAATAATGAATATATATTTATACATTAGTGGTATATATGCGCAACTTGTACCGACTATGATGATATGGATTTCATAACTTTTAACTGTTTAAGTTTGGTAGAGTTATTATGATTTCCAAGTATGTAACTGTAGTAACATGTAAGACTGTAAACTCTGCACATGAAGCTGCAGCTGCTAATGATTTGTGTTAACAGAGAAGCGAAAGCATTCCATACATGTTGAGATGAAAATATATTTCTGGAGGCAGTGATAAAAGTTGTCTAGAGCGAAACATCTATATAGCTAATGCATCAGACCACCACACAACTCCTTTAAAATCGTATGCACATTAGTGATCAATAGACTAGTGTCGATCACTAAAATCCAAGAACGCAACACACAGAAGCTTAACCAACAAGCAACAAGAGTGCAGTGAGCGTCTGAACATAAACAGATATAAGCCTGGAAAAAAAAAAAGAAAAAAGTAACAAATTATTGACCTGCTGAACCCTGAAAGAGCCCATCACGGATCTAGGTAGCAACATCACGAACAGCACCAGCCCTGACAGATATTTAGGGGTTGTTTGTTTTTATACTTAACACTTAATGATGCTTAATTAGGTCAATTAAGATATTTTTATTTGTTTTTTTAAGTGGTCAAACCACTTGAAACAACCCAAAAACCACTTAAAAAAGTAAGTTATATTTTTTGACTTTTCACTTAATACAAAATCACTTAATGATTTTATAAATATATCATTCCAAATTTATCCTTCCTAAAATAACATATTTCCAAATTTATCATAGTTTTACATTATACAAATTTCTTTTAATACTTTAACAAAAAATATTGAAAAATAAAAACTCTAAACATCTCAACATCAAAGTTTCACTGTGTTATTAGTGTTTTTGATTAATTCAATTTAAGACCATTTTGTTTATTTTTATTTGAATATATAAATTTAATTGACTCTACTATAATTATTCATCTTATTTTAATAATGAATCAAAATATTATATATATGTTTTAATATTTGTTAAATAATTATTACAATTGTTTGTATTATATTAAATAAAGTTACTTAACAACTAATAATAAAATGATATAAATGTTAAATTGTTAATATTCAGACAATTTTAACTTTAAAAAACAAACAAGATTATTATACATTCAGAGGTGAGAAAAAAAAAACAAACATGTTTACCAGATTTCAGATTTCAATCACTATTCAGTCTTCAGTCTTCAGCAGCACTGTTCAGTTTTTAGACAAAAAAACAAACGACCCCTTAGACTCTGTTTTACCTTCAGCTCGTTTGATTTGTAAAATTTATTCGGTCTCATTAGCCGCCACCCTCAGTCTTGCAGCTGAAAGATTATAAAACAGTTAAAAAATTTTATTTCAGAAAAAGCTTTTGAAGAAAAAATCCAACAAATCGCAGTGTCACGCTACTAATGTAAACATGATGCAGATCCATAAACAAATTACATTAATGATACATGTCATGGGCCTCATGAATGTGCGTGTTGCTAGAGCATTTCAGGAAGTCTGTAAGAACTTCTGGTTATTCATCTAGAATAGATGTAGATTTTTTTTTTTTTTTTTATTTGAAAAAGAGTAGATGTAGATTTGGAAAAACAAAAGAACAAAAAAAAGTTGCTAATTCTTTTTTCAACTTAAAAAAAAAAAAAAAAAGCACCATTAAAGAAAAACATTGTGTTATTTAAGTAATCAAATTATATCAATCTTTATTCATTGATCTTAAGGGCTTTTTCAATAGTACCACTTTTTTCCCCTCAATATCCTCAAATCTTCTTCAAAATTATGTACTTTTAAATAATTTGATGTATGAATATATTAGTAATTAAAAATTTTCTTTAGAAAAAATGGTGTATGAATTAATTTTTTAGGTGCCAATAGAATCATTCTATTTGTAATTCTCATAAAATAAAACTTCAAAACAATACATATAAAAATAAATATAAAACTATGACTAGATAATCAATAAAGTGATGTATATCATATAGAAATTAAAATCCAGATACAAATAGATTTGCTAAAAAATCGTAAAGAACATTTATATATAATAAATATTTAATTAAATTATTGAAAATTAAGTTTAGATAAAGTATTCTTACAAAAATATATGTAATTAATACATATATATAATTAATTTATTTAAGAAAATCTCATTGGTTGAGGGGGCCATGGTCTGTATAGACCACCCCCCTTCGATGAGCTACTGGATTTGATGATATCAAGCATAAAATTTATCTTTTTGAAATTTTCTAAGAAGGGAAGAACCGCTATTATAGAAAATTTGGATGTGAATGAAAGAGTTGAACATCATGAGAAAGTAATCGGTGGAAACTCTAGTGAATCTTTGAAAAAATAGTAGAAGAACGAGTCTAGGCCCAGCTTCATCCACATTTATTCTAGAATGACATATGAAGTTAAAATTATAAAGTAATATAATGAACAAATAAAATTACTAAAAAAAAAAAAAAGATAATTGGCATGATTGACATAGTAAAATATCATTCACTCATCAACCGGTCTAAATGATTAGCTAATGATTTTTTTTTTTTTTTATATCAATTAAGACCTTTCTCATGTCATCATTTTGTAATTCTTAATTTATTGAAACGACTATTTTTTCATTCACCAAATTGATCATCAAAGAGAAGAGGTGGTGTCGAAAATTTCGTTTCATGTAATGGCAGGGACTGAGCATCCTCAGACTATACGTCTCCAAGGACTAGTGAAAGGGAAGGAGGTTGCGATATTGGTAGATGGAGGCAGCACCCACAACTTTGTGGACCAATCTCTGGTTAAAAAACATGGGTTGAACATGACCAAAGACCATACTTTTCAAGTTATGGTGGCCAATCCAGAGAAGATAAAATGCATGGGAAGGTGTTTGGACTTACCTTTAGAGATTCAAGGATACAAAGTGGCAACTAAATTTTATGTATTACCCGTGGCAGCTTGTCCACTTGTGTTAGGAGTTCAATGGTTGGCTACTTTAGGGCCAATTGAAATCGATTATCTGAAACTCACTATGACCTTTCATGACAAGGATACAAGGCATGAAACAAGCATGATTGAAAGCTCTTGAAGACAAAAGTAGTTCTCATAATCAAAAGTAGAAACACAAAATGGAGTAAATACTATGGTTGTAAGTCAGGGGTTTAACTCTAGAGTTTGTTAAAGCAAAATATTGGGGAAGGTGAGCACAGTATGCATACAACCTTTAAAAAAGGTATATAAATAATAATGAACATATATTTATACATTGGGGGTATAGATGCGCAACTTGGACGGACGATGATGATACGGATTTCACAACTTTTAACTGTTTTAAGTTTGGTAGAGTTATTATGATTTCCAAGTATGTAACTGTAGTAACATGTAAGACTGTAAACTCTGCACATGAAGCTGCAGCTGCTAATGATTTGTGTTAACAGAGAAGCGAAAGCGTTCCGAACATGTTGAAATGAAAATATATTTCTGGAGGCAATGATAAAAGTTGTCTAGAGCGAAACATTTATATAGCTAAAGCATCAGACCATCACACAACTCCTTGAACATCGTATGCACATTAATGGTCAATAGACTAGTGTCGATCACTAAAATCCAAGAACGCAACACACAGAGGCTTAACCAACAAGCAACAAGAGTGCAGTAACAGTTAAAAAGATTTTATTTCAGAAAAAGCTTTTGAAGAAAAAATCCAACAAATCGCAGTGTCACGCTGCTAATGTAAACACGATGCAGAAACGACATAAACAAATTATATTAATATTTTTGAGAATATAACACCTTTTTTTTATCCTTCTTCTTTGTCCCCCTCCCCATATTTTTGAGAATAGAGGGAATATGCGAGTCTGAAAAGATGAAAACAGACAGCGAACGACTGAGCGAGATGAGATCTGAGAGTATGTGGGAGTTTGAGAGTGAACAGTTGAGCGAGACATCAGAGTGTGCGTGTGTGAGAGATGCGAGTCTGTTAGGGTAAATTGCACTATCTTCCGCCGAACTATTATCTTAATTGCACTGACATCCCTTTGACCGAATGGACAGGCCTAATTGTGTCTCATTTTGGGCTTATCAGTCATGATACGTGTCATGGGCCTCGTGAATGTGCGTGTTGCTAGAGCATCTCAGGAAGTTCGTAAGAACTTCTAGTTATTCATCTAGAATAGGTATATTTTTTTTTTTTTTTTGAAAAAGAATAGATGTAGATTTGGAAAAACAAAATAACAGAAAAAAGTTGCTAATCCTTTTTTCAACTTAAAAAAAAAAAAGCACCATTAAAGAAAAACATTGCGTTATTTAAGTAATCAAATTATATCAATCTTTAATCATTGATCTTAAGGGTTTCTTCAACTTGTACGCACTTTGACCCATACAAAGTGCGAGACATTAAAAAATGGTTAACAATACTGGAGTGAAAATGAGAGCTGGAGTACTGGTTTTGATTTAGTGTGTCGAGGATTAGCTAGTTGGTTTATGTCGACGTACACATGGAGGGCTTATAGTAAGCTAGGGAAAGCAAAGGAAGAGATTAAGTCTTTGACTGAAAAGGCTCTGGACACCAGAAAGCACGAGGAAGCTCTTGAGGCAAAGCTGACGAACGCTAACATAGCTAGACAGGAAGCTGAGGAAACCTTGATACGCATGGAAAGCGACTATGAAGTTTCGAGATCGCATCTCACTGCCTTGCTCCGTAACTGTGAAGATGAATTGAATAAGGCAAAGGATGAGTTGAAGCAATTCGAACAGTGAGCTGAAACTTTAAAGAAGCGAGCTGAAGTGGCTGAACAGCAAGTAGAGGTTGTAGCAAGATGAGTTGAGGCTGCTGATCGCCGTGCAGATGACGCTTGTTTAGAGGTTATGGTTTTGAAAGAGAGATCTACCAAGGAAGTGGAAGTGCAGGTCGCTAAAGCCAGAGATGAGGCTGAAATAGAAATGGGTATTAATTTCCTTTTCACTTTGTGGAATGTCCATCCTGAGCTGGATTTTTTAATCTTTGGCGAGGAGGGAATCCAAGAGGTGGAAAAATTCAAAGCTGAATCTACCTCATCTCCAGTTGTAGTAGATGTGCTTCCCTTGGCAATGGAATTGTCTAATGCGACCTCTCAGGCCGAGCCCTTCAAGTCACCGAGCTTTCTAGTGAATCTTCTAGCAATGACTCTCTTTCAGGACAAGTCCTCATGATTAAGGCAACTAGTAGCTCACCCCGTTCCTTGTCTTCGAAATTCGGTTTCTATGTTCTAGCCTTGTACTCTATTTATCTCAATTTGTAATTGACCTTTTGAACTTAATGAAATTTCTTTATTTCGACTTGCATGTTGAACGTGTTTGAATATCTTCATTTGCTGTTATATATTACATTTTATTTTCCAAGTTATAGGACTTCTTACGAGTTAATCATTTCAACGATGTGTAACATAAACTGGCTTGAAATCGCAAAACTGATGTAATAGCTCAAGTTATTGCTTGATTCAACACAATTAATATAATCTTCTGAGACGAGCAGCGGGTTGGAACCTTGACTACCATATTGAAATGTTGACGAGCTATATAGGGGGTCGTAACCTCGTTTGTCATAGCTATATTTTGGCGAGCTATGCAAGCGCAACAACGAGCTAACAAAATGGAATCTGATAGCTTAATAACTCATAAAATTTGGAGAACATGTAAATTATTAGAGCAATCACTCAAACAATATAAGGAAATTAGAGCTTTCATTGACTTTTGAAATAATTGAATTACAAATTGAATACACGTAATCAAAAGGTTACCGATAATATGGACGAAGATGCTAAGCATTCCAAACTCGAGGACTTCAACCCTATTCATATTTGCTAAACGGTAGGCTCATTTCCCAAGTTCTCTTTGATCACATAGGGACCTTCCCAATTTGGGCCTAGGAACTCATCACTGGTTTTGCGAGCTCCAGGCAAAATAAGACGTAGTACTAGATCCCCACATTGAAACTTCGAACTCGAGTTTTTCTGTTGTAATACCTCGCAATCCTTTGCCAATAGATTGCCACCTTCAATGTACTGCTTCTCTCGTTTCTTCAAGCAGATCAAAGTTTGTGGCAAGTAATTGGTCGTTGTTTTCTGGATTGAAAGTTGCTCTACATTACGAAGTCACATCTAGTTTTGTTGGGATCATGGCTTCGGATCCGTACACCATTGAAAAAGAGAGTTTCGCCTGTAGTGCTGCGAGCTATTATTCTATAAGCCCATAACACCTTTTGTAGCTCGTCTACCCACGCTCCTTTCTTCGCCTCCAGTTTCATCTTCAAAGTTTGTTTTATTATCTTATTCACAGCTTCAACCTAGCCATTGGCTTACGGATGGTCAACTACTGAGAAGTACTTGACGATTTTGAGATAGTTGCAGAATCTGAGAAACTGGTCGCTGCTGAACTAGGTCTCATTATCTGTCACGATCTGCTGTGAAATCCCGAACCTGCAGATAATATTATTCCACACAAATTTTTCAATCTTCGTTGTAGAAATTTTTGCTAACTTCTTAGCTTCCGCTCACTTAGTGAAATAATCCACAGCACTACAGCATACTTACATCTTCCGGGAGCTATTGGTAACGGCCCAATCAGGTCTATTCCCCAAATTGCAAAGGGCCACGGGCTCACCATTTGTTGGAGATAGGCTGGTGGAGCTTGTGGAACCTAAGCAAACCTTTGACACTTATCACACTTCTTGACCAGGTTGATGACGTCTTGCTTCATAGTAGGCTAGTAGAATCCTTGCCGGAGTGATTTTTGTGTTAGAGATAGCCCCTAGCATGATTTCCACAATGACTTTCGTGTATCTACTTCATTACCGTCTCGCAATCCTGACCATCAATGCATCTCAAAAGCGGAACTGAAAACCCTTTCTTGTACAATACATCGTCATAGATGCAATACCGGGCTGCCCTAGCTCGCAAGCGTCGTGCTTCCAATCTATCACTTGGCAGCTTTCCATCCTACAAATAACTTAAAATCGGGTCCGTCCAGAGTTAGGTTTCGTTTGGTACAGCTTCTCCAAATAGATCTTTTAGAAGTAGATCTTTTGGTAATAGATCTTTTGAAAAAAAGTTATTGGTTATCTGATTGTCAATTAAAAAAGCTCTTTTAAATTGTAGAGTGTTTGGTTAAATTATTTTTAAAGCACTTTTAGATTATTAATTTACCAAAAAAGGTATAAGAGAGAGGAGTAATATATTCATTCTATAAATATAATTACTTCAACCTTAACCATAAAAAATTAATCAATTAAATAATTAACAATTATTTGATATAAATATATTTCAAAACATAGATTTTCAATCAAATAAATATAAAATTATTTTGTTTCTCTATTTTTTATTTTCAAAAGATAAGTGTTTATTTAGATTTGTTAATAAGGTTTTACATTTTCAATTTTATTTGATCTAAGTAGATTTTCATTAACATTTCATCAATTACAATTATATACTACAATTGCAGTATATATATACAATATATATATATACATACATTGTAATTGCAGTATATATATACACACTGCAATTGTAGTATATATATAACAGTATAATATTCATAACAATAAGATAAAAAAAATTACAATATCAACTAAAATCAATTGAAAAAAAAAAAAAAAATACAAAATATAGAAAACTTACTGGTTAGAGAAGAGTTCTCAAAAGTTTTGATGAAATAAAAAGTGAATGAAAGTGAAGGTTATGTGTTTATATTTATAATGAAAGTGTAATAGGGTTATAAGAGTTTAAAGAAATTAACAAAATAAAATAGGGATATATTAGACATTTTAATATTTAAAAAAAAAAAAACTCAAAAATGTCTACTTGGAAAAGCTCAAAATTTGAGCTTCTTCAAAGTAACATTTTTCAGCTTTTTTAATTCCAAAAGCTCTACTAGGATGTCAATCAAACGACGTAAAAAAAATCAAGTAGAGTTTTTAGCATTAAATAAGTATTTTTGGCCAGTAGATAAGTTGTACCAAACATACACTTAGACTGTACAACTATGACCATCATTGAATCTTTCTCTTCTGTATTTGGGGCTAAGAATCCACTGAGATTGCCCTTAGAAAGTCCGCATCTTAGGTGGTTACTAGGTGAGTTAGCATGTCTACATGTGAGTTCTGAGCTTGTGAGATCTGCTTCACCTTATACTTCTGAAAAGTACTTAGCATCTCATGAACTTTCTGAAGGTATATAGTCATCTTGGGCCCTCTAGTCTGATACTCCCCTGTATATGGCAGACCACGAGCTGAGAGTCGTTGAAAACCCTTAATCGTTCGGCTTGTATCTTCCTAGCCGTCTACTACGAGCAATGCCTCATACTCAGCTTCATTGTTGGTGGCTTGGAAACCAAACTTTAAAGCACAAAGGATTTTATGGCCTTCAGGACTAATTAATAAAATTCCAGCTCCGGCCTTCTGCTCACTAGACGATTCATCAACGTATAACTCTCAGGTCGGACCTTCAGAGGACTCGGCTTCTTTATCTGCGAGCCTTGTAAATTCCGCAATGAAATCTGCTAGAGTTTGGGCTTTAATGGTTGTCCTCGACTTAAACTGAATATCAAACTACGCCAGCTTTACTGCCCATTTAAGTAAGCGACCTGAGATATTTGTTTTCTGGAGAACCTGCTTCAGTAGATACTGGGTGAAGAACTTCAATCGTGTAGGCTGAAAATAAGGGCGTAGCTTCCTTGATGCGATTACCAGGCAATAGGCGAGCTTTCCATCTGCAAGTACCTGGTCTCAGCATCATGCAATCTCTTACTTACATAATACATATGAAGTTGCAGTTTTTCTTCCTCTCTCACCAAAGCAGCACTTAAAGCCTGTTGAGATACTCTCAAGTATAGAATAAGTTTTCTCATTCCTTAAACTTGGAAAGAAGTGAAGCTCGTCTCATATACTCCTTCAAGTGCTGGAAAGCTACATCGCATTGTTCAGTCCACTCAAAGTTCTTTGTCTTCTTCAAAACATCAAAGAACGAGATGCACTTATATGTAGCCTTCGAGATGAACCTGCTAAGTACTACGACCTAGCCATTAAAGCTTTGCACATTCTTAACCCGAGTATGAGACATCATATCAATCAATGTTCTAATTTTCTCTAGATTGGCCTTGATGCCTCTACTATTCACCATGAAGCCAAGAAATTCCCAGAGATTACCCCAAATGCATACTTATGCGGGTTCAGCTTCATTTAGTAGCTTCTTAGAATCTGGAACATTTCCTCCAAGTCGCGCACATGATCACCCATCTGCTTGGATTTTACCAACATATCATCGATATAAACCTTCATGGTCTTCCCAATCTGTTCTTCGAATATCAGATTCACTAGGCGCTAATAGGTCGCTCTACGTTCTTCAACTGGAGGGGCATCACCTTGTAACAATACAGGCCACGATCGGTTACAAATGAGATGTGCTCTTCGTTCTCGGGATTCATTGGAATCTGGTTGTAGTCCGAGTACGCATCTATGAAACTTAGGAGCTGATGGCTAGCTATTGCATCCATAAGTTGGTCTATTCTAGGTAAGGGGAAGCTATCTTTTAGGCACACCTTATTTAAATATATGAAGTCGATGCAGGTCTTCCACTTTCCATTCTTCTTCTTTACTCGCATAGGATTGGCCACCCAAGTTGGGTAGTAAGCTTCACAGATGAACTTATTCGCCAGTAGCTTGTCTACCTCTTCTTTCAATGCAAAGTAGTGTTCCCCCGTCATTGGTCTTCTCTTCTGTCAAACTAGCCTGTGGTGGGGGTCGATGTTCAATTTGTATGACATGACTTTGGGGTCTATCCCCACCATATCTTTCATGATTCTAGGCAAATACAATCCAAGTTCGTCTTAAGAAAGTCAGCGAGCTGAGCTCTTACTTCTGGAGTTAAACCTCTTCCCAGCTTCAGACACCTCTCAGGATCTACTTCGTTGACTTGAACATCCTCCAATTATTCGACTGGCTCAGTGGCTCAGTTTGTATCTACCTCGCGAGGGTCGAGATCATGACTAACCCCTTTTTCACTCATAGCTCGTGGCTCGCCCTCCAAAAACCACGTTCACTTTCTTTCCTCTGACGTTTATCTTCACAGCATCTTCATAGCAGCGTCTGGCCAAGTGCTGCTCTCCTCGAACACATCCAACGCCATTGGAGGTTAGGATTGTGTGAGGGTCTTAGTTGAGGTGACCACGTCCAGGTCGTTCATTGTAGGTCTTCCCAAGACCACATTATAGGCTGATGGGCAATCAATGATCAAAAAATCCGTCAACACAGTAGTTTGACGACCTGCTTCCCCAAGTGTGAATGACAGCTTAATCTAGCCCACTAGTGTGCTGGCATCTCCAGTGAAGCCATAAAGAGGCTTTGGGGAAGGCTTCAATTGCTCTGTTCCGAGCCTCAGCCCCATTTGGTCAAACAACTTTTGTACATGACATTGATCGAGCTCCTAGTGTCAATCATGATTCATCACACTTCCATATTACTGATTTTGGCTCGGATGACAAGTGCATCATTGTGAGGCTAGACCATGTCTTTAGCATCTTCCTGGGTGAACACAATATCATCCGAGGTCGTCCTCGCCTTCTTCGCAGGTCCCTCCGACCCACTAACTTGCAAGACATGATTTGCTTCCTCATGCGACCTGTTTGATGCACTTACGATATGGGGGCCACCATAAATAGTAAAAATCGTCCTTATTGCAGGTTCGTGCTTTGACTCAAGAGCCACTAGGGCTGCTGCTATACTGGCTGTTGTTACTGTTGAGGTCATTGTTGAGAAGGTCGCGAGTCTGCTGGTCTCATCATGTAATCCCTCAAGCGACCTCTTTTAATCAACCTTTTAATGGCGTCCTTCAACATCAAACAATCAGAAGTATTGTGTCCGACCTCATTATAAACACAAAACTTACTCCTATCTCTGTGCTTAATAGAGCTCTCAAAGGATTAGGCTTTCCAAAATCTTTCTGTTCCTTTCTGCTGCAAAAATTATGTCCTGTGAATCTGATAAGATGTTGTAGTTGCCGTAGGGACCTTGACACTGAGGCCGCTTATTCTTGGGCTATCTCCAAGCCTTTTTAGCAATCTAGTTGCTTGAGCCACTGTCTTACTTTTATCTTCATTCCTATCATTACTTCTCTTTTTCGACTGGCTGGAACTGTTTTTCGTTCTTCTGATTGAACTTCTTTGGGCCGAAGGTCTCCTCCCATCTGATCTCCTTTGTGGCTCGCTCATAGAATTTTCTCAGGTCCTTTACTAGGGACTTGTAAATACTTTCATACATTTTTATTTATCCTTACTCGCAAAGCTTGCCAAGATCACAACAAAATACTTTCGTATGATGGCTTTCCACATTGGCGACCTCACGTTTGAACCTAGTAATGTAGTCTTTTAATGATTCATTCTGATGCTAAAAAAGTAGTCAAATGGCAAATGGTGCAAGTTACCTGGTGCTATTAAGCCTTGTACTGACTAACAAACTTCTGCTAGCAATCTTCCCAACTTCTATGCTACGAGCTGGGAGATTCTTAAACCAAGTCCGCGGAACATCCCCTAAGGTAGCTGGGAAGACACGACACTTCACCAGCTGGGTTGTCCGTCTGAAGGTCCATCTGAACATTAAATGCGTCGAGATGGTCATAGGGGTCACTGTCCCCATTATACTATGGGATACTTGAGACATTGAATCTGTGAGGGAGAGATTACGTCTCGATCTCCCTGAAAAATAGAGTCATTTCTGTGTAATACTCACGCTGATCTAGGGCACCAGGTCGCGCCTCAAGCTGTTGGACCCTCTGAAGAAGTTCCTTTATTTGCAGATCTTGAGGCTTGTGTCTCCTTTTGTGATCATGACCTGGGGAAAGGAGCTCTAGCTCACGTCTTTGGCTCTCTCTGAACGAGCCGCCAGCTCGATGCGACCTTGAATGTCACTGATTATCTACCTCATCCTCCTCATACTAAGATGCAGCTCGGACTCTATCATGGCCAACTTCCATACGACGGCTTCCATCCTGACTCGCCCTTATCACCAAACTTGCAGGACGGACGACTTCTCTTTCATCACGAACGTGGCGACCTCCAGCTCTAGAGCGCAAATTGGAAGAGCGAACTGAACCGGTAGGTCGTGACACCCCCCTCACTGGCCTTTCTGGCACCTGTACTTCTTCATACAATAGATATGCTTGCCTTGGAGCAGCAGTCTTGTTTCAGGGTGCGTTCTACGCTTGGGCCTGTACCAGTGCATTAACTGCATCTGTAAGCTGTCGAACCGTAAGCTCCAATGCCTCTGTCTTTGATGTCATGCTTGCAACCCCTCGGTTAGGGCGACTAGTACTGCTTGGCGAGGGGACAGGGAGGCATGCCTGCTCCAGCACCAACTGTTCGGCCATGAGACGTGCTTGCTGCAGGCATAAGTGCGTCTTCCACCTGTTACGCATCACATTGGTATTGACTTGTCTGACTCTCTACTTGGTCAGCCTGTGAGCCCACATATCTGGTTGTTTTTGTTCTTACCATGCCTTTTGAAAACTGAAGAATTGCAGCAAAACAGATTGCAGTCTGGGCCTTCTTTCTAGCGTCAAAATGTCGACATTGATTTCCGGTCGACCACAATTCAAAACTCAATACTGCAATCAATCTGAAACAAAACAAAAAGCAAGAGAAAGTAGAAGGCAGAAGAAAAACAACCACAAAGAATTTTTAACGTGGTTCAGCAAGTATGTCTATGTCTACGACTGTTTTTCTCTCAATAACTCTGCAGAGAAACAGTATAATATTGATTGTATTTGTGTATCTATCTATATGTCTTTGTTACAATGAATTTTAGACTCTATTTATAGGGAGAGACAGTTACAATTTGAGTTGAAATAAAATAGGAAAAGAATATCACATTAATTACACTTATTAATCGGTTAGTACAAAATCAAAAAACCACTGCTCGTAAAATAAAAGATCACGTTTACTAAGTTTGAATTTGAATTTATTTCCAATTTGGTAGAAAAATCATGATCAATTTGGATTACTTACTTTTTTGGAAGATTTCCTTGTCTAACTGATCATTGGGCGAGCTGTAAACTACATTAGACGATCTTGTGCTAGACCTCACTCTGAAAACGAGTTGTGCATGATGCGAACTGTATAATACTAGGAACGATTTGTAATACTGCTGTGATGCGAGCTCGCTCATAGAGCTGTAGAGCTTGCATGGGTTGGATGTTGATAACTTGGGTCATGTCTGTTGGGCCACTTCATTGAGTTGACTTATTGGGCTTCTACCAAACTTTTACCAGCCTATTTATTGAATCCGAAAAGTACCCATAACAAAGTACATAAGCACTAACCTATTTGTCATAATTTAGAAGAATGTAAATAATGATCTCTCTAGTTCTCTACAAGACAAAAACCATTTTTTT